>JAMPIV010004726.1:142500-285000 GCA_024509875.1 Oreohelix idahoensis
CCCTAATATTGTTTTGATAACTTCTGCCAAGTGGTACTTTTTCTATAATGCTGTAGTAAAATTCCGAAGTTAATCATGTTACTCAGATTGGGCCTTGCCATCTTTTATTTTGCCAGCAGTTGTAAACACAGGACCAAGAAAGCGTTTTCATTGGTCGGTGTATCATATCTTTTTACAATGTATGGCGCGCCGTATGGTCAGAATATTAGAATTCGTGATGTGAAACAGACGTCATTTCACGACATAGCCTCCCAATTCAAAAGCGTAAACCCGCTGTTGGAGCTTCTTGTCTGAATTCACAATCACGAAATTCTTCCAATCTTGGATTCACTCTGCCTTACTCTTCTCCTGGTTTCCTTCGGGTGGGTGACTTCAAGTAGGCACTACTCAAGAAATTTGCCTCATCATTCTGAGATCAAGGGATAATAACGCATGTTGTATTAATAAACAGCACAGGTGCTGCTGCCTGTCTAATTGCTGATTATCAATCAATGTTCACCATTACTCTTCTCTGAGTCTGTCCCATGACATGTCCAGAGTTTTTAGATGTTCCTCAAGGTTCCAATAGTTATGAGGATGTCATCTGTAAAACTGATGATAGCTGAGTTTCACCAGGGATCCAGTAATTTCCTCATCATCCTGGATAAAACACTCGGAGTATTCTTCAACCCAAAAAGCAACATATGGAACTCATAGTGCCCCTCCGAGGTGCTAATGTCCAGCAATAGTCTGATTTCAGGCTTGACGGGAATCTGGTAATACCCTTATCTAGATTCACTAGTGACTCTGGTACTGTAATTATTTCCCAAATCCAGGCAGAACCTATGTTCACCAGAGGGTTTTCTCAGCTAAACCTCACTGGAGCGATAATATGATTCATATGGGGAAATGAATTTCCTGCACCAAGAAAACAATTCTCCCTGTAGCATTGCTATATAATATATACTCTCAATCCATGTCCGTGTCAATACTTCCAATGGACTGTGTAGGGTCGGCCAACTACCACTGTTGCCGGTGCCCTCATAATGCTAATTTAATAGCCATATGGCGAAGTGAGCTGAGCATTAGGCCAATTGCCCACTCTCCCACTTCCAATTTTTCTGGGGTTTCCCCGCAGTTTCTGTTTCAAAGTTGGCTGACTAACCATACTATTTTTAGCCAGTTCCAAGAATTCAGAACACATTTGTGCTGGTGCGGGATGGGTTGCTTCCCCTCTCTGTACGAGACGGAGAGTTGCCATGGTAACTGGTTTATTGGAAGACTAGGTGTGAGAAGGTGCTGTCCTACCCACTATGTCTACCTTATCCTTTTTATTTTCAGGCCTATTTCCACCGCAATGCGTTTATATGTCCTGTTGAGTTTCTCCACATGTGGAGTTTACCTTGCTACATTGTGCACATGCGGTCACATACTGAAATATGTCTTCAGCAATACCTGGCCAATAATATTTCACAGATGCTCTTTGACAGGTGGTACCAATTTTCCCATGTCCACCGTCTGATACAACATGTGTTAATTCCATAGCCTTGTGCCTATAACTCAATGGCAGTACTAACTGTCCATATCCATTTTGTCCTGCTCCAGCTTTTCTGTAAAGCAATCCATCCTTTAAATAGAACTGTCCTTTCTTAGGGGGTTTATGGCTGCCTGGCTATCTGCCAAAGCAAGGTTTTAATTATCTATCTTTAGCCTGGGCCTTTTTCATCTTTTTCGGATGAATATTAATTGGTATTCCCTCCTCCTTCCTAGGGGTTGACCTGACCTGGAGTGTTGCCATGATCACAGGTTTTATTGGGTTCCCTAAGAAAACATATCTCCTTCCTAACACCAGCGGGTAATTAGGATCATCACACACTGCTGCACTGATCACTCCTTTCACATAGCGAGTTCTAACATTTATCCTTGCTATAGGAAGTGTCATGGTGGTTGTTCCTTTTAATGCCCCTTGTATCTCCACTTTTTCTGTGGTGTATTGATCAGGGTTCACCAAGGAGGCACTCACAACTGAGTCATATTCCAATCCTGAATCATAAAGGTACATAACCTTATTGCCATTACATGTTACTTCTTCACAGATGGGGGATGATGGAGGTTTGTCTGACTGTCTGTCAGGTCCTTCCTGCCCTATCCCACTGTTATCATACATGCAGCGTGATATGGAGGGACTTTCTTACCACATTCCAGTGTATTGTGGTTGTTCATTTTACATATTTTACACCACTTATTTCCCTGTCTGTAGGGTTTATTATCTTGTACCTGAGGGTTCCTGTTTTTATGATCAAATCTGGGTTTGTCATGGTCTTTTTTGCATCTGTGTGATTGTTGGTCTCTATTATCATACTCATCATGGTTTGGGGGTGGTCTACTATTTTCTACCTGTTTCCTCTTAACTCCAACTATTTCTTTCTGAGCCTCCTGATATCTCTCAGCAACTGTTAAAATCTCCCCCAATCTCTCTGCACCTTGTTCCATAAGACATTTTCTCGTGTCTGGAAGCATAGACTCTCTCACTTGTTCCATCATGACCATTTCTTTTAGGTCTTGGGACTTTCCAAGAGTGGTCCACTTCTCCAAGTAAGTTTCTAATCTTGAAGAGAATTGGTGGTAAGTTTCTCCAGAAAGTACCTTGGCAGTTCTAAATTTCTTCCTATAAAATTCTGAGTTCTTTTCATAGCGAACCAGCAATGCCTGTTTCAAGATTTCTAAATTGTCTTGTTCCTCTCTCCCAAGTTTTGTAAAAATTTCATAAGAAGCTCCTATCAGCCCTTGTGATAACTTAAGGCTCAATTTCTCTTTCTCCAGGCCATAGTTAGTAGCTAATCACTCATACCTACTTAGATAAAACTCAATATCATTTTCTTTCTCCACAAATGAGTCCAAGTGAAAGTTCATGGCTCCATTTGAGGCACCTTGACTTGCACTAGTGTCAGAAGTAGTTGGGCTGCTTCCATTTCCTGTAACATGTCCTTGAAGTTCAAGCTCTTTCAACCTCAATTCATGTTCCCTTTGTAACCTCTTTTCCTCAGCCTCCCTTTCAGCAACCTGTCTTCTTTCCTCAGCCTCTAGTTTCTTAGCTTCCTTATCAGCTTCTAGATGTAATTTCTTAGCTTCTTTATCAGCTTCTTTTTGTTTAGCCTTCTTATCAGTTTCTAGTTGTAATTTCTTAGCTTCTTTATCAGCTTCTAGTTGTAATTTCTTAGCTTCTTTATCAGCTTCTAGTTGTAATTTCTTAGCTTATTTATCAGCTTCTATTTGTAAACGCTTTTCTGTTTCCAACTTCTTATCTTTTCTTTCTATATACTTGTCACATTCAGTTGTGACATATTGAATAAGAGCCTCCCCACTTAACCCAAACGCTTTTGCCGCCTGCACTGTAGCAGAAATAAACTTTGCCAAGTCTGCCATACTAATAGTTGCAGACACTCAATCACTACTATCAACAGACCAAACACACACTTAATTAAAACAAGGCTAATTAATTACAAGACCACTGTCAGCTTATCCAGTCACCAAAACTTTGTTTAGTACTCAATAGTACTTCACTATGCTTTATTTAACTTAAGTTTATTCTAATTTTTTATTTTATTTTTAATTTTTACTCCTACTGCTAACTCAGAGGATGTAAGTAACTACTAAAAGACTGAATGTCTCAAAGAAAAGGCCCCAAGGTAGTAATTGAAATTCCGGACTGAGACAACAGATTTTGCGAGAGGTTCAGAGGTTATTAACAAAACGAAGATATCCTGGACATAAAGGCGTATCAGATGATACCAGGATAGTGCCAGATAAGATTCTGGTCTTATCAGTAATACCCCCTTCTCCGAAGAGAGTAAGGGTGTATAGACACAAAGGTAGGGTCAAGCTATGTAAGTTCCCAGAGAAGATGGTGATGTAGTACTCTGAGTCCCTAACTGCTACCTCTCCAGATCCTTCTCTGTGATTATGGTACTTAATATTGTTATTGACTCTTCTAGGGGTAATTATATAACTAAATTCACCAACAAGAACTGTAGTTCAACTTAAAGAATTTAAGAAAGTCTGCTGGTGAATATTTACAATTTAATTAAACAGTTACTCTTTTCTGTTTGAAAAATTATAAACTCAAATATTTTACAACAGTAAATAAATAAAACAGTTCAACAAATGTTTTTCACTTGGGTCAAAAGGTCTATCATCTTGTAGACAAAATTAGCTTGCTTGATCATTCACTTGAAGAATTATTATTAGTATTATTATAAGTTTATAGAAACTCTACACTATTTGGTCATCACAAACTGGACCCGTATATGTCTTTTGTGAGTATGGATAAGCTGCACAGTTACCTTAAGCAAGTTATCTGAGTCACTGCAGATGGCTCCCTTAGATGCTGGATAGAATCTTCAGATGAAATCTCCAGCAGTTACATACATTATGACTGGCCTGCTATCACAGACTGGCACTGCGTTCGTTGGAACGTTAGTAAGAGAAGCCGCTTCTTATTTGGAGACTTTTGGTTAAAGGATTAAACCTGCAATGAATTCAAACGCAATCCCTGTATTTGTCTATCCACATTCCTCTTATGACACAGATGGAGACGATAGACAGTTTCAGATAAGCGTGCTAGCAGATGTACAAAGTATAGTATAGTATCAACAATCATTTTAATTCAAAGTGATCACAATTTACTTCTACCTTCTTAATTAAAAGTATTTTCCCATGATTCGCCTCCATACAATAATTTGGTTGTGGGTAAAACTATTAAGTAATATGTCAAACGCTACTGTGAATCAATCCATTTCATCCCTCTATATGTTCCTGTTAGGTGTCTCATTCCATTCAAGAAATACTTCTTTAAATACCTTTCCTAACTCACAGACACAATTGGCCATCTTGTTCAATATTTTAAATTTCCGAAGGCGGGCTTTGCCTCTCGAATTACACATGAGTCTGTAAGTTTCATCAGTACACACTGTCCATTCCTAACACATCTTATACACGTCGTATCGCACAGATGGATTAATCAATATAATTCCATATATATATATATATATATATATATATATATATATATATATATATATATATATATATATATATATATATATATAAAAGTTTCGTTCTTACCCTCAGGCACACACACAGACTAGCCCTCAATGGTTGATTGAGGTCTGCTAACCAGTGCAGAAGGCAAACGCTGGCATTAACATCTGATATGCTTTCCCCGCTCTCTGGTTTTTTTTTTCAAATCGTGACTGACCGGAGTTTCTTAGGCAAGTCTATTTATAGTCTGACCTCGGACGTACGAGATGGAATCCCTGAGGAATGCAATAACTATCCGAAAAGATGGGTACCGTTTGGCCTTTTGTACAATGTAGGAAAACTACTTTTTTAATTATCTTCGTTATTCCTGATGCGATTTTAGTCAATTAAAGCTTACATTATATACTGGTCACAAAAAGTAGGGGATATTTTAAGATGGTATGTATTATTTTACAAAAGAGTGGATTTCGTATTTTAATGGTTGTACGGACATATCGAGCACGCTCTTCTCCACTCTCACGTGCAATATCATGTTGACCTGGTGACTCGTGATGAGTAAGCCAATCCCAAGAACAGAGGTGGGGCCCATCCGTAAAGTTCACACATTATTCTTTTTCACAAAAATGCGTGTATCTCCGGTTTGTTGAACACTACTCACCATGGACAGGTATAAAAAGACTCTGCAACAGATAAAATTTATTTTCTTCGTCATGGAACGTTTGACAGAACAGCAGAGATGGATAGGCATAGGCATGTTGCAAACCGGAAGTCAGCAAGTGGATGCTGCTCAGAGCCTCAATGTTTCACAGTCAGTTGTCAGCAGACTGTGGAACAGGTATCAAAATTTCCACACAGTGGCTGATCTGCCTCGGACTGGCCGCCCAAGAGTCACTACACGCCGCCAAGATCAACTTCTTGTTACTCAGGCCCTCAGAACTCGGACTCTAAATGCTACTCAACTTCAGCAACACCTTCAACAGACCACTGGGATCCGCGTCTCAACTCAGACAATACGAAACTGTTTGCACCAAGTGCAACTGGCCTCACGCAGACCGTTTGTAGCTTTGCCCATGTCACCACAACACAGGCGAGCAACAATGGATTGGTGCCAACGTCATCATCGGTGGACCAATCAAAAGTGGGCATCAGTGATGTTTTCTGATGAGTCCCGTTTCGTTTTGGATTTTCGTGATCGTCGAATACGTGTCTGGCGACGGCGAGGTAAGCGTTACCAGCCTCCTGCAACTGTTGCACACAACCGTTATGGAGGTGGCAGTGTAATGGTGTGGGCAGGCATCTGTATGAATGACAGGACCGACCTTCACATATGCCAGGTCAATATCACAGGGCTTTACTACCATGACAACATCATCGAGCCTATTGTTGTGCCATTTGCTCAACGGCACGGACCAGATTTCATCTTCCAGGATGACAATGCATGTCCTCACCGTGCTCGCGTCGTCCAAGATCACCTTCAGATGCAGCATATCCGAACGTTACCGTGGCCGCCGATGTCCCCCGACCTGTCTACTATTGAGCATTTGTGGGACCTCCTGAATAGACGCGTCCAACAACGTCCAGCCGCTCCATAGACTGTTCAGCAGTTAGCCCAGGCCCTTCAGCAGGAGTGGCAGAGAATTCCTCAAGACAACATCAGAAGGCTTATTTGCAGTATGAGACGTCGTTGCAATGCATGTTTAGCGGCAAACGGGGGCCCGTCACGTTTTTAGTAATATTGGAATATTTTTGTGAAAATGAAGTACCTACCCCGCCTTGGTTGCCAGTGCGACTAAAACCATGTGAGTAAAGCCATAACACTTCTTATACCGCAAATGTCTTGTTATGATGCTCAAGTTTACTTGTACGAAGGAATAAATGAACTAATTTGAAATATATTGTCTTTGGATAACTTTTAAATTCAATATCCCCTACTTTTTGTGACAGGTATACTTCAAATTAGGCTTTACATATCTAGGTAATAATCTTTTTGGTTACCACTTGCATTTTCTGTTATGCATAGTTTAAACAGTTAAACTTAGGCCAACCTGAAGCTTCGAATGCATTTAACCTAAGATTTCTCCCGTCCTATAATAGTATTATTAAAAGTATTACTACTTACGGGTAGAGTAACATCCCTAATATTGTTTTGATAACTTCTGCCAAGTGGTACTTCTTCTATAATGCTGTAGTAAAATTCCAAAGTTAATCATGTTACTCAGATTGAGCCTTGCCATCTTTTATTTTGCCAGCAGTTGTAAACATAGGACCAAGAAAGCGTTTTCATTGGTCGGTGTATCATATTTTTTACAATGTATGGCGCGCTGTATTGTCAGAATATTAGAATTCGTGATGTGAAACAGACGTCATTTCAGGACAGACTACCAACTCTTGTATTTTTCTGGCGATGACTAACTCTTTCTTACTCAAATCTTTTTAAAGAAGAACTAGTAGTAACAAGTAATACAATGAGGGTTGAGTATTTTGTTCTGAACAGAACATACAATCTACTAAGTCAAACTCAGAATGATGGTGAGTTACAGAATGTACATAATTACTTTAATTACAGTGGACAATAAAATCAATGTTGACATGTACTTTGAAAAAGAAATACTAGGAAATTTAAAACTTTCAGTGTCTTTGGTTCAGATAAGAATAAGAGGCTATTTTCCTCACTGACGAAAGTTTATTCCTTTGACTATTTCTTGGAAAAGTGAATTCTGATTTTGGCCTGTGTTTTAAGTAGACTTATCTGCTTGGACTTCTCCTGAGCGTCTCAGTAGGTAGGAATTACCAACTGGATAATTTGCTTTAGTGGAGCTGCAGTCCAAGAGATGACTAGGCTTTTTGTTAACCTGGTTGTGAAGTTAAATTATGGTATTCAGGTGCTGACGAGGTGTTGAATGCTTATATGCTGTAGACTGCTCAGGGTTCTGACTTGTGATCACCGCTAGAGGGTTTGAGACGTAAGAACTAGTTCTCTCTGTATCATAGAGTAACTAGGCGATTTACTCGCAACAAGTTACAGCAATCAAAATCCAGAAACTGGCTAGGATTCTGCAACTGCGCTGTGGAAGATAATACAGGTAATCAATTTTCTGTTTTACAGATATACTACCTACAGCCACTTGTTACGTGCAGTTTTTCATAACTGATAATGTAGTCTGTCTGTATGCTTGTTATATTTTGAATAAGATTTTTGGGTCTAATGTATTCTTCATTGGAACCATAATCTAAGGGCGAATACTCATCTTTTGCTTTGAGGGAAAGTATATATGTAGTTACTCCTCTTTAAAAGTTGACACCAGCTGACTGGATAGGTCAGAGGGAATGCGAACTGCGCATGTCCAAACTAAGGGAGTTTTTTGATGAAGATTTCCGGCGGGAGGCCGTGTTTTTGTTCTGGGTCTGTCAGACGGTATGTCTGATTGTTTCTCTGCATTGTCTTTTGGGGATGGAAACTCTTCCACTATATTTAGAGTCCCCTGTGTTATTTTCTGTTCGTCAGGAAGACGACAGTTGCTTTTAAGTGGTGTTAGGAATTCGTATCAAGGTAATATTACGAAACTTTCACACTTCCTTTGTAAGGATCATATTTTTGAGTCAACCAGTGACAAGAGCTCACAAATGGTTGGAAGGCAGAGCATTCCTCTTGTTACGCTCGTTGGAGCCATCTAAGACTGTTTTTCTAGATTTACACACAGAGACCCATGAGAATAGATAATCTTCTACAACCCGCATGATTGGCGGTATATTTTGAATTCAGACACTTATGTCTACAGAAGAGGAATCCACAGTGTGTACTGTTTGATAGAGGCCTAATATATATAACTATCTGGAGTGGAAGAACAGATGGGTTGTTAGTTATTATAACTTTGAAAATGAAAACTCGCCTGATGTACAAGGGAGTTGTATAAGCCTATCTTCGAAAGGACAGCCTATCTTCGATACGTCCGATTAGAGGGATGGACTATGCTAATTTCGTCGCCCGCCATGTTTGGGAGGTCGACTTAAGAAGAATAACTTTGATGAGTCAGAAAGAAACTGTTGGATGTTATACAGTATTTACCCGTTGTGTAATACGGGTTTTTTTCTGCTAAGTGTAGACTGAGAGATATCTTGGAGGCTGCAACACTTTGATAATCCTATAATTATTGGAAATTATGTACATGCCATTGTTGTGAACTATTTTCATATCCGCCATGTTCCTGTGTCATACTTACATGGAGTTGTCTTCGTCTTGTTGCTGTGACCATAATAAATGATCAAAACGTACACAGCTGTTTATCTATATTTTGACTCCATCAACTTCACATCTACATCTTTCAAAGTGATGAATGCCACACACACTCTTGTACGTTACGTGTGGTGATACCAGTCTGCACTGATACATAGACGTCCACCTCGACGAACTACCAGGTCACACATTCGCGATTAGTCATATTACAGCACGATACATCACCAGCCACGACCACCATAGCAGTATATATATATCAGCCTTTCTGCATCAGTTGAACACACACCTGCATCAGATTGGTAACACCACTCTAAACATTTCGTCTCAGAATGGTGCCTAATAATATATTTACCTGAACCGTAATGTCAGTCTTTTCCTTAAAAGCGACTGTCCATTTGTTTACAAATTCCTGTCTAGCAGTAGTCTCACGCCGGTCGGGTCAGTCAGGTCAACCTTTGTTACAAGCAGACGCCTGGCCATGTGCGTCCATGCGTGACTGCATTGGAGGAATGATATTTCATTCACTCGTCCATTGAACAACATGGTTCCCTCTCTCGTTCACAACAGCTTTCTTCATCACATTCCCAAAATCATTAGAATGTAGTACTTTCAGATATCAGCCAGTATTTACATCATTATAATGCATAAATAAACATTCATAATACATACATGCAAAATAGATATCAATCTAATGTAAAAAATTAAAACCACAATATTAAGTATTTCACACTTTACATCAATTAACTAATCCCTTGATATTAGAGTTAGCTAATTAAGCGAATACTGAGAGTTTGCTTACCGCTCAGGACTTATCCGCAGCTTAAGAAAATAGATTTTGAGTAGTCTTTACTCTCAAATCACATATTCTGTAGATATGGGGTAGCATCAGACTTCTCTCCTTTAAGCGTGCGTTCTCTTCCAACGTTTATCAACAAGTGATTTTAAAACTCCGCATTTGTTTGCATGAAGTTAAAACATTTTCGTTCCCACGTCCAGAGTTAATTATTTCCCGTCTCTTTCTTAGACACGTAAAACGATTTATCGTGTCGGTCTTCAGTTGATCACTGAACACGGAAATATAATACACTGGGAACAACTGTGGTTTCGACCAAGCGAATAAATTGTTCTGACGTCCTTAAAGAAATACTTTAAGTGCCTTTTCAGAAGAAAAAAAAGCAAATTATATACTCTGGTAGTAATGATAATCGTCACACAGAGGGAGTAGCCATCTTAATGACACAGAAATCAGCAGCATCGCTTATCAGCTGGGTACCTATTAATGAGAGGCTAATATTAGCTAGATTTCAGACAAGATTTTTCAAGCTCTCAATTGTACAATGTTATGCACCAACTAACGACGCTCTTGATACCACAAAAGATGACTTCTATGAAGCACTTCTAAGTACCAACAACACAATACCCAAGCATGACATAATAGCAGTCATGGGCGATTTTAACGCCAAAGTAGGTGACAACAACGATGGAGTACAAAGATATCTCGGTACTCATGGCATAGGCTGTATGAATCAAAATGGCGAAAGACTTCTAGAACTTTGTGAAATATTAAACCTCGTTGTGGCAGACACCATCTTTCCACATAAGAATATCCACAAGATAACATGGAATTCACCTGATGGCAGAACTAAGAACCAGATAGATCACTTCTGCATAAGCGCAAAATTTCGCTCATCAGTTCAAGACGTCAGAGCATACAGAGGTGCAGAGATCGGAAGCGATCATAACCTCTGCATAGCTAAACTGAGAATTAAACTGAAGAAGTTATACCAACCGAATAAAAAATAGAAGAATAGATGTACACAGACTGCAATCAAATGATATAAAGGAGGAATATAATGTCAAAATGAACAACTATTTCGATGCTTTAGGCAAAATTGACAACGATATCACCACCAAGACAATCGATACTAAATTGGAACAACTGAGAACAGCAATGACAGAAGCAGCTGTAGCGACCACCGGATACCTAGTACATAAAAAGAAAAAAATGGATGAGAGAAGATACTTGGGATAAAATACAAGAAAGGAAAACAGCAAAACTTAAACTACTAGCGGCAAGTACACATAATGCAGTTGAATCTTGCAAACTAACTTATAACTTGTTAAATAAAGAAGTGAAGACAAAAACTCGAAGAGATAAAAGACATTTCATCAATGAACTGGCCGTAGTAGCTGAAAATGCTGTAAGAACTGGTAATAGTAGGTGCCTTTATCAAATTACAAAACAACTATGTCACCAGCCTACTGCTATGGAAACACCTGTTAAAGGTAAATTAGGGAATTCAATACCAACAGAAAAAGAACAAATGAAGAGATGGGCTGAGCACTTCATGGAGGTGCTAAACAGACCACCATCAACAATAACACCTGATTTTAATAATGAAACAGCCACAAAAACCTTGCCAATAACTTGCGATGAATTCACGCTGGACGAGATCAAACAAGCTGTTAAAAGATTTAAAAATTTTAAAGCTGCTGGAGTTGACGAAATTTCAGGGGAAATGATTAAAGCAGTTAATGACAACAACCTCTTGAGAATTTTAGATATTATAAATGAAGTATGGAGAGAAGAACAACCACCACAACAATGGAAAGACAGTATTATTGTAAAGTTACCGAAGAAAGGTGATCTATCAGACTGTAATAACTGGCGTGGTATATCTCTATTATCAGTACCTGGAAAATTATTATGTTGCATGATGTTAGAAAGACTTAAATTGCATGCTGACGAAAAGATCAGAGAAGAACAAGCGGGTTTCAGGCCGAAACGATCATGTATTGATCAAATATTCACGCTAAGAACAATTATAGAAGAATCAGTGGAAATGCAATCGCCACTTATTATCACCTTCGTCGATTTTCAAAAAGCCTTTGATAGTCTACACCGCCCATCATTGTGGAAGATACTTACAATCTATGGTTTTCCAACAAAATATGTGAATATAATCAAAGCGCTATATGACAATGCAAGATGTTGTGTTAGAACAAATAAAGGGAATACAGAATGGTTTACAGTAGAAACAGGGGTGAAACAAGGCTGTATTATGTCACCACTACTTTTTGGAATACCTATTGATTGGGTTATGAGAAACTATACCCACAATGAACAATTAGGTATAAAATGGACAAATGGAAAATTCCTGGGGGACCTGGATTTCGCAGATGATTTAGCATTCTTAAGTTCAACACCCAGACAATCCCAAGAAGCAGTAAATAATGTGTGTCATCTCTCGGTTAAAATAGGTCTCCAAATAAATGCCTCTAAAACTAAAGCTATGAACTTTTCTAATGAGACCTTTGATATCATCTTGAACGGGGAAAAACTACAGAAAGTTGAAAGTTTCAATTATTTAGGCAGTAAAATGACTCAGGATGGTGACACAACAAGAGAAATTCATACTAGAATTGCTTTGGCAGCTAGCGCCTTCAATAGATTATCTAACATTTGGAAATTACGATCATTGAATATACATACCAAGCTTCGTCTGTTTAATTCAAATGTTATCTCAGTGTTAACATACGGCTGTGAGAGTTGGAAAATAACAAAATCATTGGAGAACAAGCTGAATACATTCGAGAACAAATGTCTTAGAAAACTCATGAACATCAGTTGGAAAGAATTCAAGACTAATCGACAAATAAGAGAAGACTCTAGGCAGAAATATGTCTCCGACTATATAAGGAAAAGACGATGGTCATATATCGGTCATGTCCTACGAATGCAAAACAACAGAATACCACTACAGGTGCTCACTTGGGTTCCTGAGGGTAAGAGGAAAAAAGGAAGACCAAAAGAAACACTCAGAAGAACAATAATAAGAGAAGGAAGAACATTGGGCCTAAATAATGTGCAAGAGCTAAGAAGAGTGGCGTCACAACGAACAACCTGGAGAGCACTGGTTTCTGCCTTATGCGCCGTGTTTGGTGCTTAAAGAATTTATTATTATAGAAGAAGACTGCATTAAGATCGTATGACAGGACTATTAGTGAAGACTTGAAAAACAGCTAAAGAACAGACCGCAGGTGAAAATATTTCGTAGAGAAAATAGACAAAATGTGAAGGAATAGAAAAGTAAGGAATTATAAAATAATCTAGACGAAACCTTCGAACACTCCGTGACATTCTCTTTTAATCAACACTATCGTTACCAAAAAATGTAAAATGTGTAACCTTGGAGTACTAGAAAGAGTGCGTAAATGAGTGTGTGCAAGGTGTGAAAGTAATTTGTATTTTTTATTTTTTTACAGCTGCACAGTGTATTTTCATTGTTATGCTTATGTTCAAACCATTATTGTCAATGTTTCCATGCATATGACTTTGTCACTTTCAACGGAATGTGAATAAAGAGTTAAAAAAAAAAAACAAATGATAAAAATCTCATTAATCGAATACTGTGTTCCACACCTTAGTGGAATACGAAAATTTTTGACGGCGTAACTGCCTTATATACATTTTTATATAAATAAGAACGCATCTGTCACGAAATAAAATAATTCCGTAGTGCAAAAAAAAAAAAAAAATTTTGCAGATGGTTGAAATGGACGTGCTGCAAAGAAAAGTAGCAAACGCCTTAAGAAAAAAGAATTCACTGTGTTTCGACATTCGGCCCTTTGGCTAAGATCAAAGTGTTGACGCAGATAAACACATTTTACGTGTATAATAATTAATTACCCTTATTCGAAACCACAGAAAGGGGTAATCATTTTTGGCATCCGCTGTAATTTAACCGACAAAACTTGCGTCTAAGTTGAACAGAGCCTCGCTAAAACGAGGCAAAATTCCTATATTAAAATACCATATATTCTAATATCCCCACTTCTAAAACGAGTTTATGGCTCCTCTCAAAATTTGCTATGCATACATGCCTTTCACGGACATGATAACGTAATTCACCAGAAAACAAATGCAGTGTATAAGCAATTAGGTAAACTCCCAGCACCACTACGTCACTTCCGAATTGTTTTGGTTTGATTTTTAAGGACTGTCTTCATTGCACACGGACAACTCCATCTGTTCTCCGATCTCCTTCCTTAGATCAGGCATGGAGGATCTCAGCACAGTGCACGAACTCCGTGGCATCGGCGAGAGTCTCAGTGTGTGTATATAGGAACCACATATTCTATCAATATTTTTGTGGTGGGTAGGTGTCTAATTTTTTAATTTTCCCAGGGCAGCGGCCTTATGGCCTACTCTTTACAACTTCTAGCTGCCGTGGGATTTGTAACGTACGCAACTTGCACACGGGACTTCCTATTTTTGTCGCCCTTGTCCGAGAATGCTATGCATCTGGTCTCACTACCCAGGAAACAGTGGTTGCGGGGTGGGGGTAAGGGGGGGGGGTTGAAGAGAGAGGAGTATGACATCCTTAGGACCACTGGTTCAGAAATAAAATTTCCATAAATTATATTCCCTCTACTGGGAATCGAACACGGTACCTTTAGAATTCGAGGCGGAGACCACCATACCTCTTAGCCACTACGACCACACACCTCAGAATTAAAAGAGGACAGAAATATTTCAGAGCTAATTGCACGACCCACAGGTCACTGCCCAAGCAAAACAGGTAACTTTTAGACTAATATACAACATGACACCCACAACATGACACCCACAACATGACACCCACAACAT
Source organism: Oreohelix idahoensis (assembly GCA_024509875.1). Lineage (NCBI taxonomy): Eukaryota > Metazoa > Mollusca > Gastropoda > Stylommatophora > Oreohelicidae > Oreohelix > Oreohelix idahoensis. The sequence continues at coordinate 157,404 of JAMPIV010004726.1, forward strand.
GACACCCACAACATGACACCCACAACATAACGAGAAACACATACTCCAAGTCTTCCTAATTTAATATGTCTCCATTTCTCTTCTCCGTGTGTTTACTTGTTGTATTTAGTGAGGATTCCGGACCAATGGTAACCTTATAATGCTATTAGCATGTTTCCTCAATGTGTGTCCCGTCCATTACCAGCGTCTTCTAAATCAACCCTTTTAGACCCAGTTAAATTTGCAACTCAGAAAAAGTAATATCAATTCTTTAACAGTCAAAATTATTGAATTGATTACCGGCCTTAACGCGTGAAGTTAGTTCTCGTAACAGTAATATAAAAATTTACCATTCTAAAGAGCAATTAGAAAAATGTTTTCTCCTTTACTTTTTCAAAATTGGGGGGCGGGTGTGCAATGCTTGATATGATTATCCGCCACTGATTTCAAATCAAAATATTTCTCATGCGTGTGTTTGCAAATGTATTATATTAGTTGATATATTTAACTTATAACGGCAATGAGAAAAGGAAATCTTGCCCGTCATTCGAAAAAGTACATATATCCTTTTAATTCCCTTTATTCCTGTGTTAAACATCATAGCGTGTTCCAGATTCTGAAGACCGACATGACAAGGGGCGAATATGATATGGAAAGATCATGAGCGGATGGCACAGGACAGGAGTAAGTGGCACAACTGTATTTAACGCCCATGCTCCTTGAGGGAACTAATGAGTACTGAAGATGATGATGATGAACTAACTAGTTACATTACAACATATTTATTTATTAATCGGTTCAAAAGTGTAAACAACTATCATCATCATCATCATCATCATCATCGTCATGTTTCTGTTCGATCCTTAAGCAGCATGGAGCCACCACTGCAGCTGGGCCCTCTTTGCAGGAGGCCTGCCACAAGCAGTCACGTGTTCTAGCAGCAGTGGTTTCTGTGACTATTTATTTACATGATGAGGTTGTCAGCTGCATGCCCAAACTTCATGTTAGTTGCCTGTTACGACATGCCTCAGAATACAGTAGTCAGATTCATACCCCCACCCCACCCCAGGGAGCTTTACGGGGGCAGGGTTGAATATGCTGAGAAGAAATATTGAAAAAAAATGGGGGGGGGGGGGGTACGAAAAGGAAAACATACTAAAAGCGATAGAAAAGAAGAAAATGTGAGACAGAAAGAGAGAGAGAGAGAGAGAGAGAGAGAGAGAGAGAGAGAGAGAGAGAGAGAGAGAGAGAGAGAGAGAGAGAGAGAGAGAGAGAGAGAGAGAGAGATTACTGACAACATAAAAAATGAAGAGTGACAGCAGAAGAGAGGAAGAGAAAGGTGAACACGAAGAAAAGAAGGAAAGAGCAGAAAGAAGGAGAAGGTATAACAAATGAAAAAAAAAATTTTAGATGGTAAGAAAGACAAAGAGGAAGTCAAAATTATGGGTAATGTACTTTTAACCTGAAATAAATTAATAATTCATCCGGAACATGTGACCTATTTACAGCTGAAACGCTCAAGTGTACACAGACGCTAACGTTAAGTCAGTTTCACGTGATGTTTTTTTAGGAAAACTAGATAAACATCTACAATAATAATAATAATAAGGTTTTACGACGTCTGGGTGAAAAAGTGTAGTACATATATTCTTTTTTCGTCTTTTTTTTTTCAAGGTTAAATTGAGAAAAGTGCAACTGACCTTGTCAACAGTGGCAATTCATATGCAAAGGCAACTCAGGCTTTTAAATAGAGCCAGTGGCGTACGTACCGCCTAGGTGGACCGGGCACGTCTATACGGCCCCATCACTAAGTGGTCTCCCGAAGTAGTGGTTGGAAGGGACCCTCGCCTGTACATATATCCTTTTAATTCCCTGTGTTCCTGTGTTAAACATCATAGCGTGTTCCAGATTCTGGAGACCGACATGACAATGGGAGAAGATGATATGGAAAGATCATGAGAGGATGGTACAGGACAGGAGGAACTAGCACAACTGTATTTAACGCCTATGCTCCTTGAGGGAACTGAGGACTGAAGATGATGATGATGAACTAACTAGTTACATTTTTAATACAGATTTGCTTATATTGATAATAGTTGTTGAGCACGTTTTATAAGGAAAACCCCCACTTACTTTGTGCCCGGGGCCCTTACATTGTAGTTACGTCTCTATCTAGCAGGGTCCTGGAGTCGCCCAAAAGAATTCCGACTCCGACTTCTGAAATCTTAGAATTCCGACACCGACAGTTTTGTTACTAGTCATATGGCATAAAATTTGGGGTCGGAAACCGGACATTTTTTGTTTACTGACTCCACAAAAAACAAAAAAAAAAACCACCGATTCCACGACTCCCAACTCGGAAACCGGACATTTTTTGTTTACTGACTCCACAAAAAAGTACCGATGCCATGACTCCCAACTCGGAAACCGGACATTTTTTGTTTACTGACTCCACAAAAATACGACCGATTCCACGACTCCCAACTCGGAAACCGGACATTGTTTTGTTTACTGACTCCACACACAAAAAAGGACCGATGCCACGACTCCCAACTCGGAAACCGGACATTTTTTTTGTTTACTGACTCCACACCAAAAAAAAAAAACGACCGATTCCACGACCCCCAACTCGGAAACCGGACTTGTTTTGTTTACTGACTCCACAAAAATACGACCGATTCCACGACTCCCAACTTTGACTCCACAGCCCTGTCATTTAGGGCAGTGATCTTCAACCTGGGAGGTAACAGCCCACTAGTGGGCGACTTAAGCTTTCAGGTGGGCGGCAGAATAATTACATGCTGTTTTAAAAATATTCAAAATATACAAACTCAAATTTGTGAGAGAATGTTTGTGAAAAGAAAAAGGTACTATAATTTTAGAGAAAAATATATTTACTGGAATCAGGCTTTAGTGCTGTGAATCATTCTGTCACCAAAAAGAAAAACTGTCTGAAAATCACTTAAAGAGGAGACCTTTGCTTCTTCCTTTACGAAAATCGAACCAGATATCCAACATTTAGTTTCTCAGCATCAGGCTCAAGGATCTCGTTAAATTAAAGGTGATTTCAATTAATTTTATTGTTTTATGTAGTGTATGTAACTTTTTTGTTCAATTTAAATATTAGTGGGCGGTAAGGAAATTTTACCCTCACGAAAGTTACAAAAGTGGGCGCTAAGTATTAAAAGGTTGAAGAGCACTGATCTAGGGCCTCGCGGTATTTTAAACAGCTGCTTGTCGATGCAAAAGGAATTTAACTGGAGCGTGACAAGTTCACGCTAACCCAGGCCCTATGACAACCTGAAACTGCCACTGCTTTTTTTAATGCGTAAATTGCATGAACCCGGAGTTCACGTGACCTAAGCCAGGGCGTACGTAAGTGATTCAACTATGGATCACATGACATCTCATGATATTAATTATAATATTATATTCGCCATCATCAGCATCAGCAGTTCTCGTCACACTTCTATACACATAAGGCAGAGACAATCACCACAAACACTTAGATTATACTTCTTCTTCTTCTTCGTACACTCCCAGACGTCTACTTGAATATTTTCACAGAAAGTAGTTGTCAGCTTGAGGCTATTTGCATCTCCACAGAGCTTTTCCATGAACGGTTCTGGTGATGGCCATATATACTTTCTTTGTTTCTCATTAGTTGGGCATTTCTGAAGCAGATAGGTAAAAGGAGGTAAAGGATCCCGTTACACGCCCATTGAGGCATATTGGGAATATGGTGGTAGGCCCATATTTTCTTGACCATCGGCACACTAGGGGTGACGTGGTCAGCATCACGCTGGCCGCCTTAACCTTCCCAGAGTTGTTCTGGTACCCAATTCATGAGGCTGGGTCGACCACAGAGCCGTTTGCGGTCTAAAAAAAAATCCCACCTCCACTGGGGATCGGAGCCGTTTGCGGTCTAAAAAATCCCACCTCAATTGGGGATCTGAGCCGTTTGCGGCCTAAAAAATCCCACCTCAATTGGGAATCGAACCATGGGCCACCGAGCTAGGAAGCCAATGCACTAACCTGCGCGATACCGCGGCTCTCAAACAAGAACAAATCTATTTGCCGTCGTTTATTTATACAAGTCTGTAGCTTTATGGTTGTCGTGTTTGTTATTCTCCATGTTTCAGAGTCATGCAATTTAACAATTTCAGAGTCATGCAATTTAACAATTTCAGAGTCATGCAATTTAACAACCTTGATATTTAAGTTGAAGATTCTTATTTTAGTGTCCGACTTAATGTCGTTTGATACGCCAACGTGCAACTGGGGCCCAGAAGGAAAGCAAAGTATAATATCACTACAGCCTTCACAAGCAATTCATAATAGATAACATACATAAAGAAGTATGTTACAGGCACTCTAGACATCACAAAAACAATAGAAAAACGTTGATGGTCCTGGTAAATAAGTATCACTTAAATTTTTTATTTTTTCTGTTGTTTAGTTTTCAACTACTTTATTTTTTACGAGTGCCTGCAACAAACCTTTATATGTGTATTATTTATTTACTGTTTACCGGCTTCGTGTTTCCCTTTTTATTATTACAAGCAATTCATAGAAGATGACTAAATAGGGTTGGCTATGAGGCCGGTTACCTTATCACGTAGAATCTTTAAACCCAAATATAGTTAAACAAATATAATGAAGATGTGGATGAAAGACGCTGGCCTTGGATAGGAAACATGATTCCTGACCAACCAGCAATCAACGTTCAGTAGGTCATACAGTTGGGCGACCACAGCTGAGGTTCAAAGATGTGTGCAAGAGAGATATGAGGGCACTGGACATGGATCCAGCAACATGGGAGGATGAAGCTGCCGATCGCACTAAGTGGCGATGCTATTTACGGCGCCACCTCAGATTGGGCGAAGAGAGGCTCACACAAGAAGCAGAGGTGAGGAGAAAACGTCGAAAGGAGCACCAGGAAAATAAGCAGCTGAGGGCTGTCACCTCAGGGGCGCATTCCCATAGTCAGTTATGACTGAAGGGGCTATTATTATTATTACAGGCTGTATCCATTTTTATTGTCTTTCTCTCGCTATTTTTCCTTTCCCCGACGAAGGCTTTGAGCAACCAGTACAATTGTCTAAGTCTTTTGTCCCAGTAAGATGAATTAGCCCCTTTTTTTGTGTTTTGTTATGTTTATTCACCCACCAAACACATCGAGAAAACCAGTTGATAGCATTGTGAGGCAGTTCTGGAGCCTCCGGAGTAAGAAATAGAGAGAGAGAGAGAGAGAGGGAGAGAGAGAGAGAGACCATAAAGGGGATAAAGCAGACATGGAATAGCGTTGAACAGATATTTATAACACATAAGGAAGGGAAACCCGAGGCCTGTAAACAGTATATTAATATGAGACAAACATAAAGGTATGTTATCAGGCACTCGTAGGAAATAAAGAAGTAGAACACTAGACAACAGAAAAACAACAGACATGAGTGGCTTACCCAGGATTTGAACCCTGGACCTTCTGTGCGACAACCCCGCCTAGCCATGCAAGCGAATCACACTTTCCTCCCTGCCATCTACGCATCACCAAAAAATAATGTTTCGATGACAGGTCATTAGTGCGAACCGCAATACACGACACCGGAAGTCCACCACGGGCAGTTTAGCCTATTAATGACGCAATTACTTCTGTTGTTTCACTATCATACAGTATAGGCCAGTCCAACAAGACAAGGACCTTAACACTGTCCAGTAAATGATAGTAGACTTTGAACAGTAAGAACAGGACAGAGGGTAGGTTTGGTATTGTATAAACATTTATAACACATAAGGAAGGGAAACCCGAGGCCTGTAAACAGTAAATTAATATGAGACAAACATAAAGGTATGTTATCAGGCACTCGTAGGAAATAAAGATGTAGAACACTAGACAACAGAAAAACAACAGACATGAGTGATTTACCCAGGATTTGAACCCTGGACCTTCCGTATTTTTGATGTTTTTAACCAAAAAAAAAAAAAACGCAGGCCGCACAGACAGTGTTATCTATGCCTTCTTCCTCAAATGTTGGTCTGTTCTGATTATTGTTTTCTATTAATTCTGATCACTGTTTTTTTTTTTTTACATATTTCATCAATGTAACCAGTCCATTTTTTAGTATTACATTTTTACAAAACATGACGCTTACTTTCGCAATAGCCTCAAGCTGGCTCATGGACAGTATTGCCACTCCTAGGTGGATTCACCTAGATCTAGGTTTTTTTTTGGGTCCCATCTAGGTGTCATTTTCCTTCATTAGTTGAAGAACGGCACCTAGATTTCACCCAAAACAGCCCAAGTCGCCGATATCTAGATTTTTTTTCTTCAAAATTCAGAGTGGGAATGCTATGCATGGATAAAACCAGGAGTGAAGTTGAAAGCTCCAACCAAGGTGGAGTGGGTTCAGTTCCAAGCGCAGGTGAAAAAGGACAACAGGCAGAGTCCAGAACAAAGTGGGCCGCGCCTCCTTCCCGAGTGTAAAGGCGATAAAAGGGCCAAAACACTTGTTTGACTGGGGGACGACTTCTGATGATCAGATTGCCTCCTGTTGCAACGCTATGTATACAGTTTCCTATCATATCTGTCTCCATTTATACTTCCACCTTTTGATTTCAGACACTCTGTTGTGACAGGTGTTGTCTTTCCTATTTCTTTATTCTTTTAGTGAGCAGTTTATGTAATATTAAAGTAATCTTCTATTTGCTGTCACGGTTTTTTTAATGATGATAAGAGAAAATTAATACAGTGCCGTCTTAAGGCATTGGCACACTGGGCATGGGCCCCACGATTCTAGAGGCCCCATGCTGGGATGCTGCAATTTTGTTCATAAGACATCCTTTTTATTCCCGTGAGTGGGTAGGGGCCCAGTGCAATGCTTTGCCCAGGGCCTACAATGCTGGTTAAGACCACCCTGAATTAATATGAGGATGTGCTGGGGGTGCAAACATCATAATGTAAAACAACTTGCTACAAAAACTACTGCTGCAAGAGCACATGAATTCTTTTATGCAAAATGGGGGGGGGGGGGGGGGCTGCAGTGGCAGCTTCATGTTTCATAGTGAATCAATATATATAAATTCCTAGCTTTTTCTGTCAGTAACGCTAAGGGATGCAACTTTGGTTGAAAGTTAGACATTAATTGTATTGTGTCCCTTATATGTACTCTCCCAAAAATAGTAACACTCGACAAAGAAAAGTGCGCAAATGATGATGTTCACAAACATATATTTATAGAATGTGTGATCCCGTATACACACATTGGGATCCTTGCTGCTGCTACGTAGTTCGTGTACTGTGGTGATGCAGTGGGTTTAAAAAAAATTCTTTTGAATAAGTAAAACTGCCGTTAGGTATTGGTGCTTTTGAATTTAATTCCCGTCTTCTGACGGGCTTTTACACTAGTAAAAAAAGAATGTTGATGATGATACAAAGAAGATGCTGGTGATAGGACATACACTGGGAAAACCTGTTAATACCATTACAAGCTAGTCTTTGTTCTGGAATCACCAGGGTAGGAGAGGTATGAGATTTAAAGAAAAAAAAACATGGAAAAGAGAACTGAAGACATAAATGAAAAGGATAAATAAGACATGGAAAGATCATGAATAAATGGCACACATTTGTTGAAGGTTAATGCTCCTTGGGGAGATAAGGGGGTTATAATGATGATGGTACAACGACAATTAATAACAGCAAGACCAAACATAACAAAATAATTACTCGTCTCACAGTGAAAGCAACATTTTAAAAAAAAGTTTATTTTGCTTCAATAAGTGATCATTTAGTTATAAACTATGCAAAGCAGTATCTCAAATAAGAGAAGATAAGTTTCAGTCTTAAGTTTTGCACTATGGTACTCTCCAATATATGAAAATCTGGAAAATGAACTCTACCATAATGCCATTAGTAGTATGCTATCGTTTATCTCCCTTGCAAGGACTTACCTCACAAAGTTTCATAATACTTAAAAAAAGAAATCAAGCTAGTACAAAAATAAGCATTTTTACAGTCATTTATGTACAAGAGAAATGGAATGTTCTTAAAATGAACACATACACAGCAGTAATGTGCATAGAAAGAAGATACAACAGACAAACTTTGAACCAAAAGAAAAAATACATTTAAAAATTAAAAAAACCACTATTAACTAATGGTAAGGAATTAAAAAAAAAAAAAAATAATAATTCAAACAACACATGAAAACAACAAACGACAAAATGCTGTATACCACATTTAGTCAACAGGTCAGCAAATATCAAAAACTAATGTAAACTGTCATTTCCAACAGCAATAAACTGTAAATGATAATGTGTATTTGAATATGTCAAAAAACTGACCCAAAAAATTACACTAAATACCCTAATTATAACCGGCAATTAGGCTGAAAAGAGTAGACCAAGTTTCTCAATCGGAGTTCCGTGGTACCCTAGGGTTCCTGTATTGTTGTTACCAAATGCATTAAAAACAAATTAAAGTCTCCATACATTCTACTGCACAGAATAAAAGTGGACTGCCAGCTATATTAATCAGTAATTCATCATTATCTTGCACATTTTTTCTCTCTGATCCTTAGCCATCAACTGTCAAAGCAGTCAGTGGCCATCACACCTGTTGGCGTCTTGTAGAGCAACAACAAACTACTTCCACTTTGCTCAGTCAGCGGCCATCTTCATGTAGTGCCCCAGCTGTGGTTCATTCTTTGCATCACAGCCACCACAGTTCACCACGTTGTTTTTTGTCGGCCGCTCTTTCACTTTCCTTCTGGGGTGCATAGAATAGCTGTTCTTGTGATTGTGTCAGGGTCTCTTCTGAGGACATGGCCAACCCAACTCTAGCATCTGCCAGGTATGATGGTGTGAATGTCCTCTTGGTTGCTCTGAGTAAGTAGTTCTTGGTTGGTGATGGTATTCAGCCAAAAGATTTGGAGAATTTTCCTTAGGCAGACTGTGTGAAAAGAGGACAATTTTGACATTTCCTTCTCTGTTAATCTCCAGCACTCCGCACCATATAGAAGCACAGCAAATATACAGCTCTCATATAATCTTAATTTTGTGTTTGTGTTGTGCAATCTTCCAAATGTTGTTTGGACTAGTAAAGGCTGCTCTCGCTTTATTATTTAGCAAAGACATCAACAGAATGAATAAAAAGAAGAAAAAAACATTTTGTGAATGATATGATGAATTACATCCACCATTAGTCTGTGCGACAGATTATATGGAACCATTTATTTTCTGTTTTTTTTATTGCACTTAGTAGCAATGATTTTTTTTTCTTTTTCTTAACCAGTGGCACTTGGGCTTTCAGCCCTTTGGCCCAATGACATGTCATTGCGAGGCTGGGGAGCCTGTGGACTTTCCTTCCAACTCGGTCAGGAGCTTTGCTCATTCCCACCCACAGAGGGTTTATCTCAGGAGCCGTTCAGGTTATTCAGGCAAAATCCCGGTTGATGACACTTCTTCAAATGCCCATGCCTGAACCTTGAACACCTGATCGCCAGCGCAATGTGGTAACCATTACACCAGTGTGGCTCCCAGTAGCAATGATGAAAGTAGACTTGTTTTTTTCCTTTCTTTGTTTTATGATTTTAAGTCATAAATGAATAATTATTTATTGCTAAATAAAATTTAGCCTCATTTTGGTGAGGTGCACCCAATTCAACCTACACACATGATCCGCCTGTTATATTAAGGTGCAAGTCCCAATATAAAAGACCTCAAGGTCTGGTAATGATAAATGAAAAATAGTTTTTGAATCCTCTGTACAGGAAATTCATCTTTGAATAAAATATAATTTGATAAGTTTAAACATTTAATGCAAAGCTCACAAGAAAGTTGGTAACTACTAGAGCTGCATTTACAAAATAAAGCTCACTGACTTAGTTTAATAGGCACATCACCATTCATCATTCAGTGTGCATCTCTTCAAACATGAAACACAGTCTATATATCGCAGGTCATTATTCCCCTTACTTTAATGGAGTTATTTCCACCTTATTTTACCATGTCTTAGTTATTATACAAAATCGGTGGCATCAAAGCCCATAAAAACTTGAAAGATTAAAATGTACCAAAAAAGGAAGCTGTGTGAAAATTTTCAGTTCTCTACAAAGTGAAAAATATAGATTTTGAGTGTTCAAGGATGACAAAAATACAAAGCTCAGATCATTTTAAATAAAAGTAGTTTTAAAAAAAAAATACAGAGAGAGAGACCTACTTCATGACCTAACCAGAGTTCACAGCACAAAGATAACAGTGTGTGAATATAACGAGTGTTTATATAGCTTAGCCTCAGGCATGTCCTACAAGGCATCAGCATGTCAAACAAATTGCCACAGAAAATCTGCAGGACAACAGATTCAAATATATTGATAAAAAAAAATTTATCAACAGGCTTTTCAAACTGGCATGCAGCCCATGGAATTATAGCAATATTATCCTAACATGCAGGTTTTTAACTCTTAAAGGATTAAAGGCCAGAATTCAGGGCTGATTTTTCCAGTGGCTTGTGAGGGAAGGCTAGATTTTGGGGTCAGTAAATTTGAACTAAGTTTTTGTTTAGTTCTGTCCCAGTTCTATATTTGATTAATCCTGTATAACATAACTGTATTTTTAACAAACATTGAGAGAACTGACCCATAAATTCTTTGACTCTGGAACAACGCTCAGAGGGTTTGTCAGATTTGACACCATTGCCAAAACAACTCTCTGAGCGTTGGTTTTAGTCCATCATGTATTAAAATTATGGAACAGGGTGGAAAATAACTGCGGAGTCAAAGAGTTGAACTTTAACACCATCTGAATACTCAAAGCAACAAAACCTTCCTTGTGTCAAACACGGGAAAATAACTATGCCATTTAAGAGTTAATATACATTGTCTGCTCCAATTTTCTACAAGAAAATCAGACATATGGCAAATGTTTCATAAATTTTCTATAAGTGATTTCTTGTATACAGACAGATGCATTTAATATGGAGGGAAGGATCCTGTTACACACCCATTGAGGCATGTTGGGAATATGGTGTTAGGCCCATATTTTCTTGACCATCGGCACACTAGGGGAGATGATGTAAGCATCATGCCGGCCGCCTTAACCTTCCCAGAGTTGCTCTGGTACCCAATTCATGAGGCCGGGGTATCGAACCATGGACCGCTGAGCTAGTAAGCCAGTGACATTTAATATGAATTCAATTAAAATAAATGAAATACAAAAGGATACAGTAAACCAAGACTACAAACCTCTCAAACCCTAAAGGGTAAAAAGGGACATCTTATAGAGCATGAAGAGAGGATAAACCATATATATTATGAAACAACATAAGCTTTTGCAGCTTTGAATAACCTAAACGATAAAAACACCAAATGTAGTATACTTCAATAGAATAAAGAACACTATATACCTAAATTATAACCCACATGGGACTGAACCAGGTACTCCATGCACAGGATAAACACCGGTTATCACGTGCAAGGGTTAAAAAAAAAAATCAGTATACTGTATGCAGACATGGTAATCATAAGGATTGACATACAGTGTAACCAAACAACAGATGCTAAATTTGATTTCAAATTTGAATGATGGCTAAAATAATGTGGAAATCAATAAAGAAATCATATTTTTTTAAAAGCTGTAAGGTAAACAAAGCAAAAATATTAAATCTGAAACCAGCTGGTAAACTAAAATATCTGATTACTTTAAAAAATGACTGGTAAACACAGAGATGAAAAAAAAATTAGAACTAGCTACTGAACAGATGATTTGATTTAAAAATCATCAGAAAAATGGATAATTTGATTGCAGATGATACTGACTACTAAGAAAATCATCTGAATAAATGCTAAACTGGCTAGAAAATGGATGATTTGATCACATATGATACTGGCTGCTAAATATTTTATTTTACTTATTAAAATTACAACAGACCGTTTAGCAAATTTTGTACAATGCAGTAAAACTGATGAGATGACAATGGTGAAACTCTATTCAAAAATTAATCAAGATTTTACTATACCTCAAAAATCTTCTTTAAAACTTTGCTTGGTGTATCAACAAGTACTTAACTCTTTCCGTACGTAATTATTTTCAGCTCTGGACGGAATTATTTTTAAGCCCCAAAAATTTACACATACATAATTTACGTTTACTGACAACGTGTGTCTAATCATGAGTTAAGTATAACATATTATATATCAAATTAAAGTACATTGGATGAACAATATAAATCCATAGGCCTTTCTAGCTAATTTTATGTTATGTTTATGTTATAACAGATAACATGTACACGGAAAAAAAGATAACTTGAAATGTTGAACAAAAATTTTCGACTTACGTAAGGCTTGTAACATAAATTGTTATCACAATACAGTTTCACTGCTCTCTTTGTGCAGGTAATCCATTTACAAACACAGAAAAAGTAAGAAAGTTATGGTTGATCACACAGTTTGTTCACTGTTCACATATTAGTAACATATCCTGTGTGTTTTTCGGCCATTATGGCGATACAACAAAACACGATTAAAGATGAAGATAAATGTGAAAAAATCCCTTCAAACGCAAATAAAAGACGTTGAAGCTTGTTGAAATTTGCCCAGTTTTGTGTTTACTTCCGTTCGAGATAAATTCCGGGCAGTATAAAATATCAGAATAGAAAGAAACAACGAAATAAATCAGCGTCTTTTAAAAGATCTTGCGATCCCAGCGATCGGCCATTGTGTCTTTTAAAAGATCTTGCGTACGGAATCAGTTAAGTAAACAAATGCAATTCTGAAAAATGGATGCAATCATTAAAACTGATAAGGCTGAAAACAATTACCAAGATGCTATGGTGGTTTAGTGGTTGGAATTTTTAGCCAAGAAGCAAATTCTGTGTGTTCGATTCCTGGCACAGTTTAAAAAAAAATCAGTCACCTGTTTTCAGTTTTATAAGTGTGTTTTGATAAATTAAAGGTCCCAATTGTCTATGTTGATGGGTTTACTTGCTCGGTGGAAGGAAGAAACTGAATAGAGGAGAAATGGTGCCATCCTCAGGACATGAGACAGAAATTGCACACCATATTTCTTTGCTGTTATTTCTTAATGGGGGCTACTTGCTAGTTTAAAAAAAAAAAAGTGTTAATTATGAACCTTCACAGAAACAAAACAGTTATGGAGAAACAATTACCAGCAAAGAAACATCAACCTGTTTTTCCACGCCAGCAAAAATGTTAAAAAAAAAAAAAAAAAATCTTTCGTTGCTGATTTTTTTCCAGTTAACAGCGTTTGTAATTATATACTGGTATATCTTTAAAATCTCTCATGTAGTTCCCGGGGGGGAGAACAAAAAACACATAAACCACTACCACAAGAGCATGTGCAGGCTTCCTGCAAGGGAACCAGTTACTTTGGTGGTGCAATGCTATGTAAGGAGTACAAAGGAAAACGGTGATCGTTATCTTTAAAATGTTTTATTGTTTATGCTTAAATGTCCACATAAAAATCAAAGCTGTCAATCTGTATGGTTTACCGTATTTTGTATGGTTTTTTATTTGTCATTTTAGACTGTGCATGGCTGTACAAACATTTTTTTGGTTTTTCTGTCCCCAAAATTTCGACTAAAAAATATGCACTTAATTCTTAATTACAAAGTTTAAACAAAAATTTTGTTGGGGTCTTCGTAAGGTTTATATTGATCCAGCATGCAAGTTTTTCTTCTCAAGGGGTTGATAGGTATGCAATATGGAAAAGTAGATTTATACATGCAAGCATATATCACAGTAAAAATATATTTGTGCTGAAGTGTATAAATCAAACTGGAAACTAGATAATTATGTAAGAGTGTCTTAGGGTGAAAACTAGATTTATGCATTAGTGCTTGTTCATCACAGAAACTAGATTTATGTCTTAGTGAGAGAAATCAAGGTGAAAACTAGATTTGTGCATTAGTGCTTGTCTCATGGTGGATTCTAGATTTATGTCTTAGTGAGAGAAATCAAGGTGAAAACTAGATTTGTGCACTAGAGCCTGTTTCATGGTGGATTCTAGCTTTGTGCAACCTTCTTATTTTGTGACAGAAATTAGATTTATATCTTAGTGAATAGAAAATAAGGTGAAATTACTAGATTTATGAATAAGTACTTGTTGAAGGTTTTTCATAAATGTAGCCATCATGACTGACAAAGGATTACTGTAAACACAATGAAATCATTTAGGTACCACAGCATTACAACGTCATCTGCAGCAATCATCATCCACACTCTTCAGCTCCACAAGAAGCACAAGCCTTCAACAAACATTTACCAAGACGTCTGCAGCCGGTAATTGGCATAATTATTTTCCCTTTTGTTCCCTACACAGCATGGAGCCACCACTGCAGCAGGTTCCCTCGCAGGAAGCACAGGCCAACACATGAGCTCTTGCAGTGATCGTCTCTGCAGCAATTTATTTTATATGATACAGTTGCCAGCCGCAACCACAGCATTATATTTGTTGCCTCCCATGACATGCCTGAAGAAGCAGTAGTTCTATTCTGTCTTCGTTTCCTCAGAGACCCCCCAACCTCGGAACAAAATGGGGTACAGCTGGTAATGATACTACGGATGAAAAGTGATACGAAGATGGTAGTAATGATAAACATATGCAAGGCAACAGTTTTATTGGCCCTGCTTAAATTTTGAAATGAATGACCGATATGTATGGGTAAGGTGGACACATGCACAGAAGAGTCTGCTGGGACATTTCTGCTCCTAGAGTCAGTTTTCCATACATGATATTCCTAATTCACATGGCACCACATTAAAGCAGTACTGAAGGGGTAATTTTAAACTACTTCTATAGCATTCAGTTCTATACATTAAAAAAAAAAAAAAATCACATCTGAGGAATAGTGGTATGGGCAGAGATACATTCTCCAACAAAAATCACAGGGTGGAATGAGTTAAGCAGGCTATTCACGGAGGAAATTGTGTCTAACAGTCCGTCAAACATTAAGATGGAATCCTCAGAGGAAACAGCAAATGAAGACCCTACAACAGCAATAGGTAACCCAGGGAATGTGGGTATCTACTGCAGCAACACTGAGTCCTAAACAGATTTACAATGAGAAAATATTGTCTATTTTCTAGTTTCAGAGTATTTGTAATAAAGTGCAGGTTATATGTAACTGTTATAATTTCTGCTGCATGAACTGCTTTCTGTAATCCCATGGATACAACAGTGGAAAATGAAAACTAAATATTTTACAAAATTTCACTTCAAAGAAAAAAATCACTTTCTATCTTATGTAGTTGAAGAGTACAGTGAATTTTAGTAAGCTATCTTGTGGGTTTTCACTGGGAAAAACATATGGAGAAGAGAACTGGAGACAGTAATGCTAATGAGTGCTTGTGTAGGACCAGAAGGATTGAAGTGGTATGACAAGATCATTGCTGTGGAACTTACTCGTTCCTCTTCTACCGTGTGGTGTAGAGGTTTAAAAGAGAGAGCGCCATACTATCCAATCGGCTGTCTTCCTCCTGGCCTGGTTCCATTCTAGTTCTCGGTCCTTCAGAGAACTAATGTGGAACTGATGACAAGAACCAGTGGAATGAGACAAGAGAAGAAGATGCTGGAGATTATTAGGACAGATATTGTGGAAACATGCTGATAGCATTACCAGGCAGTCCTTCATCTGGAATCCACTGGGTAGAGGTAGAGGGAGAACATACTGAGATGAGAAAATACTATGCAAAAGTCAGAGAAACAATTAACAGAAAAGAGCTAGACAAAACTACTAAGAACATAACAAAAAACAGAACATAGAGCTGCTAAAGCAAACATTGCACTATTTGAAACTGAGTACACCGTCCACAAAAGGAATAGCACACTACAAAGATTAAAGACCAAGAAAGCTCCAGGACTTGACAAAATTACTAATGAAATGTTACTAAACCTAGGCCCAGTTGCAAAGTCAGTACGCTTAAATTTCATTAACTGAACATGGAAGCTCCCTAAAGCTTGGCGACTGCAAATATCAAGCCAATTCTAAAGAAAAATAAGCCAGCTGAAGAACCTGGAAGCTACAGACCAGCCTCACTGACTTCAGCAACTGGAAAAATTGCAGAGAAAATAGTGAATCACTGGCTCTACTAAAGGCTGGAAAGCAATAAAGTCTTTAATGATAGTCAGGTTGGCTTCAGAAAAGGTTGCAGAACAGACGACCAACTCTTTCATTTTTGTGCAAAAAACCTTAGATGCATTCCACAAGGGTAAGCACACCTCAGCTGTCTTCACTGATCCGCAGCAAGCATACGACACAATATGGAGACAGGGGCTCTTCAGCAAAATGACTAAAAAGGGCATTCATGGAAAAATGTATCTCTGGATTAAAGCCTTCCTAAGTAACAGAACAATACATACAACAGTAGAAAGCACTAAATCATTCCAGAAAAAGCTAGAGGAGGGATTACCACAATGGTCAGCACTAAGCTGCACCCTCTACCATATCCTCATAAATGACATTCCTCCCCTCTTGAGGGTATCAATAGCAGATCACCTGCTCATTTGGACAGCAGAAAAATACAAAAAAACTGGTGCAAGCAAAACTAAACAGAGCCCTAGCCACAACAGCTATGTATTGCAGACTCTGGACATTAAAAATAAACGCCCAGAAAACTGTATACACAGTTTTCACCAGGAGCATCAAGAAAAGCAAATAGGTGTACCAACAAAAACTAGAAGGACAACTGTCCAGAGAAGAAAACCTTGCTTACTTAGAATGGAGCTTGATAGACAGCTACTCCTCAAAGCCTTCATGCACAAAATGAAAGACAAGGCCAGTAGATGCCTGAAACTAGTTAAACATCTTGCAAGCACCAGTGGGGGAGCAGAAAAAAAGGAAACCTCAGAGAACTGTACCTCGGCTATGTCTGATCAGTCATAGATAACAACCTTTTGCTGCAGTCAGCAATGAGCAAAACCACTCAAGCAGAGCTGGACAAAGTCCAAAACCAAGCTCTAAGGTTCATATGCAGGGGATGAGAACCACGCCAACAGCTGCCTGTGAAATTGATGCAAACGTAGAAGCTATGGACCTTCGACGTAAACGTGCTGTTCTGGAAGCAACAGAGCGCTATAGAAGAATGAGAAAAGACCAGCCAAACAGACAACTGGTTGAAAACTAGAAGCCCATTAACAGATTAAAACAAAAATCACCACTACAAGTAGCAACAACTGTAGCAGAACAACACCACCTCCCACAGACATGAGAAATAATTGAAAAATAACCAGTCATTTTTCCCAGAAAGGAGTTAAAACTTCCAATAATAAAAACCTCACTCACAGATAGCATATTAATAAAAAACACCAACCCAACAATACTTAAAAGAGCTACTTTGGAGACTATAGACAGCAACCTTAGCACTGTGATACATGCATACACAGATGGCTCAGCATTCAAGGCTACTATAAATGCTGGACTTCGAGCATATGTGAAATACCCAAATGGCAGCACACTAGAAATATATGAACCATGTGGAGAATTCTGTACTAATTACCAAGCAGAGATTACAACAATAAACACCCCCCTAACAGCAATTAATAGCCAATTCAAAGAAGAAATCTATATCCCCTCAAATATTATAATTTTCACTGATTCAAAATCAACTCTTCAGGCTTTAGAAGAATACGTCCAAACTGAAAAAAAAAAAAAAAACAGCTGGCCAAAACAATTGACAACATGTTAACAAAATACAACATCAGAGTCACTCTCCAGTGGACACCAGGGCACACAGACATACCAGGCAACGGCAAAGCAGACAGACTAGCAAAACTAGGAGCAAGCATGCAGACAGCTAAACGAATACTCTAAAACAACTTCAAAGAGGTCTTCTGGACGTACCTTGTATAATGAACTGGCCTGTCCCAACAAAAAAGTCAACATTAATAACCTACGACGTGTGGAGCAGAGTATAATCTTCCAACTAAGAACAGAGCGCACCTAGTTAATCAACAACAACGAAAAAAAAAAAAAAAAAGCTGAAGACAGACGTAAAGGGTATGAAAATGACATGGAAAGACCTTGAGTTGACGACACCGGACAGGAAGACATGGCATAAGTCTTGTATGTTGAAGGCCTATGCTCTTATAGCAGCTGATGGGTAAATGATGGTGAAGAATGATGAACTTTGTTCTGATTCAAAAACAAATACTACTAAGTTTGAAATAATCACTAAAAGGTTTATCATAACTTCTACGACAATAGGGACACCGATACTATTATTTATTAAGGATGAAGTTACCGGTGCTTTGCAATGAAAATAACATTGGCAAGCATACACATGATGAATTCCATTAATGATGAAGAATAAAGTTACCGGGGCTTTGCATTGAAAATAACATTGGCAAACATACACTAGATGATAACATATTATTATTTACACTGCAAAATGTATGGCCATTAAAATAATCCAGATAACATGTTGAATGTTTATAAACACAACTTATCACACCTCATCACTGTGATCTTTTACTTGGCTGATTCCATCCTGGTCTGTTGTCATCAGATGACTTATCATTTAGGTCTTTTACTGTTTAAAAAAAGTAGAGTAATAGCAATGAGAAAAAAAAAAATAAACACAGCAATGCAATCTTCTCAATATTTCAATGGTTATGTCCCAAATTCAGCCTTGGAGTAACATTCGATTGTGGGCTATCATATAAGCATCATGTTGATCACATCATACAGAAGTGCAAGAGAGGTCTGGTGACCCTAAAAACAATGGCTGCAGCGCAACTGGAGCAGAGACTACTGTTTCTCCTGTATCATCAGCTGGTCTTGTCTGTAATCGAGTATGGCCTGTGTGACAACTTGCCCAATCTTCTCTTCATTTTTTTATTATTTACGGACATCGTTTTTTTTCTCATCCTCAATGCATGATCGCAAAGTCCCGGGAAGTGTCACTTGCGGAAATTCTCCTAGTATTCAGTATTTTCTCGCTATTTTTAGATACGACGTCATTGTTGACCAATGACCTCGGTAGCTAGGAACCTGTTTTAATTTAAGACTGCTTAAGCTGATAAAACCAGTTTATGCCACTTTAGGAAGACCCCACGTGACTTTTAACGCTATTGATTGGAGCGTTTATTTGATGCTAATGTCACATGATGCACGCTATGGATCACGTGTCCAAGCGGAAATGTCCCGCTAAAAGTGCGCCAAACACGGGCAATCTTCACTTGCCCGGAACCCGTGAGACAGCTAGGTCTAACCCAATTATCGGCGAATTCTCGCATTAAAAGCACTGAAGCCACGTGTCTAATTGCGGGTTAGCGTCCATCTTTAGCCGGACAGGTCCTGGGTGAGGGGCCAGACTAAATGGGCTGAGGAGTGGGTGGAACCCTATAGGTGTAGATGCAGAACCCACCGGCGAGTGGTACATGCTCTGGTCTGCACCAATCCACCCCCACTTCATGGGTTAAATGCTTTCTTGCCTCATTCTTCACTGTTTGTCGTCTATCACGCCCATGGCGACCGTTGCCTCAATTGGCTGTGTGTGGTGTACCCGGAAACGGGGCCTCCCAGTACTGAGGCAAAGTTAAGTCCCCGATGTCACTTATCGGTGCAGAATTGAGAGAGATGGCTGAGCATCACAATCCCTCCTGTGTTGCAGCATGATGAGAACCCAGCATTGCACACTGAGCTTGGGGGGATCACTTGGGCACCAGACTTAATACTGGCTCTTGACTGGATGGCCGCATGCAGGAGATTTCTACAATGGAGGGTTGGCAGGTGGTGGGTATCGGGAAGTGGCTCTGTGCAGGACGTGAGGATTCCTTGGGAGAGCCCCGAACCAGAGCACAGCATTGTGCAAGCTCTGCATAGTTGGAGAGCCCCCTGGATGACGGGGAATGCACAGTGTGCTACCCCACCTATCCCCAACTGCTAACTTAGAACCAGAAGTGGGGTCCTCTGTATGCGTGCCAGGCCAGGATAAAATGCCTGGGAAAGAGACTGGAGCTCAGAACTCCCTAACTCAAAGTTGCAGGATGGCAGAAAAGCCACGGGAAAGACAGGGCTATTTTGAAGATAACGCAACCATATTTTTCACCATACGAGCTCGGACGCCGCCTCGGTAAACAAGGTCCGCGCAGAGCAGTGACACCCCCAGGCTGCTTGCGAATAGTCTACTACTGGGAACATAAACAGATTAGGGATGAGCCCACTCTCCCGTTGAACAGGTGCTAAAGTCGTAGATACTGGGCCAGAAGGCGCACCGGAAACCACAGTATCATGCAACTCGCTTTTTTTTTTTTCTATGGAGAGTACACCGTCAAATAAATCTCGTTCTGGTGCTCGCCCTGTGGAGCTCCACCAGGCAGGTGCAGTGCCGGGCTCTGAGCCTCGACAGAGCCCACCCTCAGCTACTGGAGGACCCTCTAGACCGTCTTGTGGAGTCAACAGACGGCGGAGGAGAACTACTGACCAAAACAAAACAGAAAAAGAGAAACCCAGAGTGCCACTTGTCATGATGCACTGGAATGCAGAGGGAGTGAACAGCAAGCAGGCTGGATACAGCAAAAAGACAGAGCTGGAAAACATCTTGTATGAGAAGCAAGTCAGTGTTTGCTGTATCCAAGAGACTCACTTGAAAGCAGATCAAACCTTTAAAATAAGGGGATATCAATGCTTCAGATCCGACAGACAAGATAGACGAAAAGGAGGAGTACTTACTCTTGTAAGGAATAACATTCCTGCACACGAAAGGAAAACCTTCATGGATGGAGCAGAATATCAGCTGCTGCAGATAAAGGTAGACAAGATGGAAATAGAACTCCTGAACTATTACTGTCCGAACAACAAACCCCTGAGTCTCAGCTCTATACAGGTACCAGCCACCAACTTTATAGCAGTTGGAGACTTTAATAGCCACTCCCAGAGCTGGGGCTATAACCATCTGGATCACAGAGGTGAAGAGGTTGAAACTTGGCAAGATGATCACTCCCTAATCCTAGTCAATAATGCCACAGATACTCCTACCTTCTACTCCAGAGGATGGCACACAACCTCAACACCAGATCTTGCCTTCTCCACACCAGATATAGCTGGATCTATTAGTAGAGAAGTAGGAGACCAACTAGGGGGAAGCGACCATCGCCCAATCTTTCTTACTGTCCAGAGTGCAACTCTCAGTACAGGCCCAGCCATTACAAGATGGAACTACAAAAAAGCCAACTGGGGTTTATTCAGGCATCAGGTGAACACGCTGCTGTCTACCCTCAAGGTACAGAACAGAGACATTAATGAAGTGGTAAAAGACTTCAACAGATGCATACTACAAGCTGCAAAAGAAACCATTCCCAAAGGATGCCGGCGTAACTACATACCATACTGGTCCAGCACACTCCAAGAACGTCAGGAAGCTATGGACAAGGCTAGAAAGGACGCAGAGTCTCAGCCTTCACTTGAAACTCACAACAAATGGAAAAAGGCTGTAGCAGAGTTTCAGAGAACAAAGCTAGAAGAAAAGCGGAAAAGCTGGAGAACTAAAACGGCATCGCTGAACCTTGAGAAAGACGGCAGGAAACTTTGGAGATTAGTCAAGTCTCTAAATGAAGAGCATTCCTCACCAAGGCAGACTATCACATTGGATGAAGGTGGCAAACTTTTCAGAGGAAAACAAGCTGCAGACTTGTTTGCTAGAAGATACAGTTCAGAAAGCAACTTACCCATTAACATAGACCATCAGAGAGAGATAAGAAAAGAAATACTGGCAACCATGGGACAGACAGATACTCCTGCCCCAATGAGGGAACCCATCACACTAGGAGAACTACAGAAGGCTATTTCCAAGCTTAAGTTTCAAAAGTCACCCCGCCCAGACAAAATCAGCAACGAAATGCTAGTAAATCTGAGCTCAGCAGCAAAGACAAAACTGCTTGAGATATTCAACCACAGCTGGTTGAAAGGAACGGTACCCCAAGTATGGAGAGAAGCCATCACAATACCCATACTAAAGAAAGGGAAATGTAAGACCGAGGCTGCAAGTTACCGGCCAATCAGTCTCACAAGCTGTGTTGGGAAGACTATGGAGCGAATAGTCAACCACAGATTGAAATGGTATTTAGAGTCTGAGCAGATCCGGTGCCGGAACAAGCTGGATTTAGAGAATGCTACAGTATAGAAGACCAAGTTACTTACTTGTCTCAAGCAATAGAAGATGCCTTCCAGGAGAAGAAAAAGGTCCTAACGATCTGGGTCGACTTCAAGCAGGCCTTTGACAAGGTGTGGAAAGATGGCCTCATTGCAAAACTTAGGAGAAGTGGAATCCAAGGCAACATGATGAAGTGGATCCAGTCATACTTGCATAACAGGAGAACTAGAGTCACTCTTGACGGTCTGCAGAGCAGAAAAGTGTTGCTCCATCAGGGGGTACCTCAAGGAGGAGTAATTTCTACAACACTCTTCCTTGTTTACATCAATGACTGGTGAAAGATCTCCCTGCAGGAGTTAAAGCTGCCTTATATGCAGATGACCTAGTACTCTGGTGTGCTGATGAAAATGTCACCACAGCAAATTATAGAATGCAGCGGGCAGCAGACATGCTAGTGTCATGGGCAGAGAAATGGCTTATCACAATAAACACAGACAAAACCTCCACAACACTGTTCTCCCTCGCCCCCAAGGACAAATCAGCTAACATACACCTAGGGACAACCGTGATCAAGGAAGAAAGCTACCCCACCTATCTTGGGGTGACATTTGACCAAAGGCTTACATGGAATAAGCATATTGAAAATGCAGAAGGAAAGGCCCGAAGACGACTAGGCATACTCAGAAAAATTAGCAGGTACCAACTGGGGAGCAAATGAACGAAATCTAAAGAAGATTTATAATGGAGTAATAAGACCACACTTAGAGTTTAGCTCAGCAGCATGGTCATCAGCTGCTAACTCACATCTGCAGTCTTTGGACAAGGTGCAAAATCAAGCTCTCAGGCTCATTACAGGAGCCATGAAAACTACACCAATAACAGAGATGCAGAAGGTTGCTGGATTACAGACATTGTCCCATAGAAGAGACACAAAAACCATGATCCAGATGGAAAAGTACAACAGTATGCCAATGCACCCAATGAAGGCAAGACTAGATGATCTGGCATTGGGACGTCTAAAGCGTAGCAGCTTTGTGCATCGGGGGAAAAGACTTATAAGACAGCATCAAGAAGACCTATCCATGAAGACAACACCACTGAAGCCCACCCTATACCCTGTACCATGGGAGCAGGCCAGCAGTGCCCTCCAAATTAATACAACAGTCAGTGGTCTCACAAGTGGATGTGAGTATAATGATCTGCAAAAACGAACTGCTACATTGAGTATGATCCAAGAAAGCTATCCCGATCAATCATGGATACATGCCTATACAGATGGATCAGCAACTAATGCTGTTAGGAATGGAGGTGCCGGTATCTTTATCTCATACCTGACAACCACTATGAGACTAGGCACATTCCCACTGGTAAATTCTGTTCCAAGGTTCAAGCTTCTATACAGCTGAGTAGTTTCAAGCTCTAGAGGTGTAACCAAGCTGCTGTTGCCGACATTTCTATGATAAATTTGGTGGGTTTAACTGACATTTATAATAATTCATCGGGTTAAGCTGACGATAAATCAGTCTAAAGAATTATAATACTGCCACTGGGGCAGAGAAATATAATAAAGGACAGACAGGAGAAACTTGAATTCAAGATTAGACTCTAGACATATGATGTTAGAGACTAAAATCTGAGGTGACGGGCAGAGGGACGGCTTAGGGAAAGACTGCTTTCTAAAGCTAGAAAATTAATGAAGCCGTCGTATTTGTCTTCAGTCTATGGTGGAGCCTTGCACGACAGTCCAATCTCAGCGCAGAATACGGAGTCGAGCACAGAGAAGGCAAATCCGAACCATTCAAGACCTACCGGGGCAACGTCAGGAGACCGGAGAACTAACCACACTTCACTATCAGCCGGGGGCTGAAAAGCTAAGTCCACGACAAAGGAAACTCACCTAATCAATGCCACAAAGTTTAGTCATCCATGATGAAAAACACGTGAAGTGTGAGACACATAATACATACAGCAGACACTAATTCCATCGACAATACTATCATTCACCATCTATTCACTTTATTGCAATAAACCAATTGGGTGTATATACTGTACCCCACGCTTTGTTCCTTCCATTAGATGTTGAATATTGTCTATGTTTATCTTCCTTTATAAGGGAGGGGGGGCTCGTAAAATATAATATAATTTAAAGAATAATAATAATAGATAACTGAGAAGGGGACGACGGTAGCGAGAGACCAAATATCTCCTTACAATCTTTTCCAGACCTGTCGAGTTAGGAGAATTTACCCTCTTCGTCACCCTTCGGAAGTGGGAAAACCCAGCAGGGATTCCTTGAGCCAAATCTTCCACATCAGATCTATTATTTCCTCTAAATAATTCTCTTATCCTTTAAACGCTACGTGACAGCCTGGGAATACTCACCATGTCAATATTACAATGTGAACGACTGGAATGCATTCAAAATGAAGGGATGCGTATAGTCTTGGGCTGCACGCGAGATACCCCTATTGTGATGATGCAGCACATGCTTGGATTGCTGTCAGTTAGATCCAGATATACGATAGCCCAGGTAAAAGCGTGTATGCCAGTAATCACAGACAAAAGGCATCCCCTGCATGGGAACATAGCTGACATCAAAGGAGCGAGAATAAAGAGGGGGATGTCATGGATGGCGCAGGCAGAGGAGACTTATCAGACAGGTGACCCCAGTTGAAAATATATTCAAGGGAGAAGAGTGGAGTAAGTCAGATGAGAGCTGGATGAACTACCAGCAAGTCATCATCAGCCTTGGTAGAGAATGCAGAACTTGGGCCAATGGGAGAGCAGAGCTGGAAATTGATCAGCTTATAAATAATAATGCTGGGGACGATGATGCCATTGTGTACACTGATGGGTCTGTAATCTGTGATAATAAATCAGGGTGAGGGTTCTCTGCTAGAGTAAAGGGCAGAACTGTCGCTGAACATAGCGGGGCTTTCATGATAACAACTTCCAGCATGAGAATGGAGGTAGAGGCAGTTACTGCTGCCTTAAGATGGCTGTCTCAGACTTTATTAACAAAGGCAGTTATTGTATCAGACTCACAATCCATGCTTTGAAAGGTCCAAAATGGTTGGCTGCGACATGAATGGAAAACCTCGATAGAAGCATCGAATCTTCAAGAACTGATATGGATCTACTGTCCTGGTCATGCAGTGGTACGTGCCAATGAAAGAGCTGACAGACTAGCTTCAAGAGCACCCATAAAAGGTGCATTGGACATGGATAAGGAAGAAATACTGAGGGCAATTCATGTTCGTCTATTAGAGAATGACACTACAATCGATGAATCATCAAGGCTAAGATTGCTGGAATTTGGCATCAAACATAAGACCAGCAGGTATGGACGTATGAGCGGATGCATCTGCTGTCTACACAACCAGTGCGCAACAGGAACAATTAGCATTCATACCCTTCGACATTTGCTGAGGGAGACTAAGCACCTATGGGTTTGCCCGGAGTACAATGACGTCGATTCCGATTAACATTAACATTAGCCGTCTGAAACCATCGCTGCAAGAGAATGCGAATGCTTTGGTGCAGACTTCCTGCAAGGGGACCAGCCACGGTGGCGGTTCTATGTTCTGTAAGGAGAGCAAAGGAACGTGATGATGATGATATAAAACA
The DNA here is from genome assembly GCA_024509875.1 of Oreohelix idahoensis. Lineage (NCBI taxonomy): Eukaryota > Metazoa > Mollusca > Gastropoda > Stylommatophora > Oreohelicidae > Oreohelix > Oreohelix idahoensis. The sequence continues at coordinate 183,116 of JAMPIV010004726.1, forward strand.
GAAATATCATGAAAAAAACAACAACCCATCAGCAGAAATTAAAGCCTTAGATATTTATGTCACCAGGATCTTTATATTTTTTTCACTATAGTGTTATAGTTTACAGGTTTTGTTTTTGTTCTCAACATTTATGTCATATACATGAACAGCTATGCAATGGAACCCCGAAGGAAAGCGAAAGAAAGGCCGACCAAAAACAACTTGGTTGAGAACTGGGAAGCCGAGATGCAAAGAATGAATCAGAGTTGGGGGCACTATACGAAGGATGGTCGCCGACCGAGCAAAGTGGAATCAGTTTGTTGCTAACCTACAAGATGACACCAGGCGTGATGGCCACTGACTGCTTTGACAGTTGGCGGCTATGGAACAAAGAAGAATATATGAAATAAAGAGGCCCTAGAAAAACTAGGAATTACTGAAGGAGATTAACATTCTTCTTCCATTTCAAGTACCATGCCTGACGACGTAGTCCAGTGTTTCTCAATATGGCCATAAGGCTCCACCAGGGGGCCAGGCCACAGTAAGATAGTAAATTACACTTTTTCCAGCTAACAGCGACTATGGAAAGGAGGGGGGGGGGGGGGGGCCACAGATTAAATGAGACTCAGAATAGAGCCATGAGCAAAAAAAAAAAAAGGTTGAGAACATCTGGCGTAGGCGATCATGTCTCTCCACAACTTCCTGTCTCCAGTACTATTTATCAATTCTGTTGTTGACGTCTTTCTGTGCCGTGATGTCAAACTATCCAGTATCTTATACCTTTGTTGTCCTCTATCTTTTTTTTCTCTTCAGTCTTTGCCCGTGTCAAATTATATTCCATCTTTCTTCTTCTCATAGCACGCCCCCCAAAAAAAAGTGGATGCACCCTTCTAAGAATGAGGAATAAGTTTCCTGTGCACATTGGCCTCTTTCAGGACATCCTCATTACTCATTTTAGCTGTCCATGGTATTTTTAACATTCTTCTGTCAAATCACGTCTCTGTGGTCTCCAGTGCTTTTCCTTCTTATTTACTATTTGTCCATGACTCGCTTCCATATGTCAGAATTGGATCTACATAATGATGAAAAACTCTCTTTCTTACTTCCATTGACACAGTGTTGTTGCATAAAATACGTGTCATGTGATAGAATGCTGCTTTAGACAGCTAAAAAAATGTTAGTCATACAAAAAGACGTATCGCCGTACTGAAGACCATAATGGACGGATGAGTTGAAGACAATCATGCAAGAGGAAGGCAATTCTGTAAGTGTGAACATAACATCAAGAGATGGACAGGAAAGAGTCTATCAGAGTGCACCATCAAGACAAGAGACAGAAGGCGTTGGATATCCATTATAGTCGACCTTCAATGTAGAGATGGCAGCTGATGATGAATGATGATACATCAAATACCCTGCCATAAACTGGTGCAGCCCACAGACTTTCATTTTTCGACTATACTTACTTAATTACTTAGTCGTTCCCCTTCTACCGTGAGGTGTAGAGGTTTGGAAGAGAGAGCACCAGACTATCCTATCGGCTGTCTTCCTCCTGGCCTGGTTCCATTCTAGTCCTCGATCCTTCAAAGATTGTCTAATGTTGTCCTCCCAGCGGACTCTGGGTCGTCCTCGGGGTCTGGATCCTTTGCTCTTTGTTTCCCATGCTTGTCGTGGTATCCGATCTTCTCCCATTCTGCAGACATGGCCAAACCATCTTAATTGGGACTGTTCTACTTGGGTCTGCAGGGGGTAGGATTTAAGGCCTTGACGTATTGTCTGGTTGCGTACCATGTCTCTTCTTGTTACTTCAACCACCTTCCTCAGATATCTCATTTCTGAGGTTTGGATCTGGCTTTTATGGGTTGTAGTCATTGCCCATGACTCGCATCCATATGTTAAGACTGGGACATAGGTGGAGCGGTATACAGCCATCTTTGTTTTCTTACCAACCTCTATTTTTCGACTATAAAAGAGTATAAACCACAGTTTTCCATTTCTCTGTTGGGTATCTGTTACAGTTAGGTCCTTAATTTCTGAAAAATGGGAGTGAAGTGTTAGAGACTTCACTACAATATGTTCAGCTTTTTTTTTATGAGGTGGGGTGACCAGTTCCTTTCCATGCTGTCTTTGCCTTCCCAAACTCAAAAGCTGAGTCAGGTACCCATTTGCAAATAAATAGAAGCAAATAAGCGTGATGCTCCCAGGTTTTGATCCTGGAATATGGTAAATGTGCCAGGTTTGAACTTTCTGCTATAAAGGGGTATAGTTTAAAGATTTCCATTTATAGCCTAAACCAGTGGTCTCCAACTTTGTTCTGACCAGCACCCAGTTTTTCAATATTTGTGTACATCCATAACATCTACCGCTCATCCACATAGACTATTATATTGTGTTAATCATTAATTATAACTTTTAAAATAATATAAATTGGCTAAGTGGTCACAGTTAACAAGATCAAAATCTGGTAGCATCATGCTCCAGTCCACCCAGCTGTAAATGGGTACCTAACTCTGCTCTTCAGTCAAGGAAGACAAAAGCATAAAAGAAAGGAATAGGTCACACACCTCATTAAAAAAAAAAAAAAAAAAAGCTGGGCCAAGAATCGAAAAGTCTCTAACACTTCACTCCCCTATGAAACTTTCTACTATAGGACTATCTTTAACTATTTATCAATTCAAATCTCCTAAACAGAAAACAAATGTTGGATACAAAGTTTATCATTATTTACAAACACTCATTATTTTAAAAAATTAGAAATTATATTAAAATGTTGACCTCTTACTTTTTTTGCTCTTCTTTTTTAATGTGACAATTGTCCTTAAACAGTCTGTGTTTTATTTTCTAGCAGCTATTTAATTTTTGCCCAATTTCCAGATCGAAGTGGCTGTTATTAGTTAAATTATAAGTATATATTTAACAGAGCAAAGTTGAATTTGGGCATGTTTTTGAATTTTATTTGAAACATTCGCCAACTGTTTAACATAATTTCATATATTTTTTTAATATTGAGTTTATGTGAAAGACGATATTTTGGACATGTACAAAATATTTGAAAATTGGAAGTTGGCCTAAAAAAGGTTGATAACCACTGCTCTCATAAATGTTTGCATAATTTCATCAACCTGGCAACTCAAATCCCAACGAACATAATTACCGATGTATGTTACGTCGGTCGGTCTCACTCAAAATAGTGAGAAAAAAAAGCGCCAGAAAAAAAGTGCGCAACGCACGGTGTGCAACTTGCGCAGCGCGGGTGTTATATAAAACAAATACTTTGTTTGTTTTTTTTTAAATTCTTTCATGGAATTAGTAGCGCTCGACAAAGAAAACCACTTATTATCAGGGAACACTCTTTGAAAACAATCCACGCACTTTCACATGAAATGTTGTCTTCAAAGAACTTTTAAATTGAATCTAAAATAACATACGTACGTTGGTCACAGCTGAGGAATGCAACCGTGTTGAAAAATGGTATTGTGTCCATTATATATACTCTCCCGAAAATAGTTACAATCAACAAAGAAAAGCGTTCAAATGACTGTGTTCATGAACAGTTTGATTAGTGTATAATGGAAAGAAACTAAAAACACTCTAAGAATGTACTTCTATCTGCTCATCTGGGAATGGAAACAGCACACTATAATTAAAAACCCGTCAAGTTTGACGGGTTATTGCTAGTCATATCATATTTAAACATAACAAGTGGTACTTCGTTTTACCACAAATCTTAAATTAAAACTGAGCACATTGCCTGACCTCCATCTACTGAAAATGTTATCATGGTTATTGTTCCTCTATGTGTCTTTCTATGAATAAACAGACTAAATACTGCCAGATAGCATTAGAGTGTAGCCAGACTACACACAGAATAATGAAAGCATTAGAATGTAGCCCAACTATATCCTAAATATTGACAGCATTAGAATGTAGTTTACTGTACATTGAATACTGACATACAGCATTAGAATGTAGTCCTACTATACACTGGTGCCACGGTAGCAGTGGTTAGTGCACTGGCTTCCTAGCTCGGTGGTCCATGGTTCGATCCCCAGTTGAGGCGGAATATTTTAGACCGCAAATGGCTCCGGGGTCGACCCAGCCTCATGAATTTGGTACCAGCAACTCTGGGACGGTTAAGGCAGCCGGCGTGATGCTGACCGCGTCACCCATAGTGTATTGATGGTCAAGAAAATATGGGCCTAACACCATATTCCCAATATGCCTCAATGGGCGTGTAATGGGATCCTTTACCTCCTTTACACTGAATAGTGACAGAAAGCATTAGAATGCTCCTATCTATACACTGGATATTGACAGATGCATCTTAACTATACACTGAATACTGAAAGGTAGCATTAGAATGTAGCCCAACTATACAATGAATACTGACAGACAGCACTGGAATACTGTCATTTAAGATCAGAATGTGGTCCGACTATACACTGGATATTGGCAGATAACATTCGAGTGTAGCCCAACTAATTAGTTGTGAAGACATGTCAGCACAATAGAATAATTAAGAAAAATTCCTCCTGAAGAAACTTAACTGCATACATGCCAACTAGTATGAGTTACTCGTATTCTGTACAGGTTTTTTTTCCTTTTTCAGATTTGTACGACTGTACATACTTTCTGTACAGGTTTTTGCAAAATTATTAACTCTTTACAGTTTTATTTGCCCAAAAACACCACCGTGCAAAGTCTACTGTCCTGGGTGTTGTAGGTTTTTTTAAAAGATATCCCCTAAGTTAGAGTGGCAATGCTGTTTAGCGAGACCTGAGTTAAGATTTTTGGCATGTGTCACAGCGCTATTTCGCAGTGCATCTTAGGTATTCTGCTCGGCGAAAAGCCAGCCAGGCGAGGCCGAGGAGAGCGGAACCGGTGGGTCATGTGACTACCGGAAGTCGGCTAAGAAGGTGCAAATTTGGACAGTCAGAAATTAGCCGTGGTCCAGAGTGGATGGATAATTTTTCCCTTTGCCAGCAAGAGTGCTGTGTGGTTCATGCTATGGACTATTAATGGAGTGCTTGCCATATTTCGGTCCTGGTTGTTAATAACGTGATAATGCTAGAGCAGTGTAGTGTCTAGTTTGCATTATCTACAGGCCGTAGATTAATAAGTTGTCAATAATTTGAGTGGGTCATTGTCTCCGTTTTTTGCCGCTCAGGTGAGCGATATTCATTGCAGTGTTTTCAGTGTAAATCGTACTGTTGAGTATGATGATGATAGGTTACGCTAAGGCAAGTTTATAGTGGCATTTCATTATTGTATTTGATGCGTTTATTGGCCGTGCGAGGCCTTAGTATATTGTGCACATTATTAAAGGGAAGTTCCTGTTAAAGGTGTTCATTTATATTGTCAGCCATTGTGGTGTGATTGTAGCCTGGGAAGAACGAGCCTTTATTTATTATTATAAATCCACACTGCAGTGGTGGAACCACAGTAAATGGGTTCTTGACAGCTGTAGGCTGTATCCGTTTTTTTTGTGTGAGCCTAAAGGCCATGGGGCCAATATTTTATAGTATACAAGGCTAGCAGTTTCTATGCACACAAATATATATAGACGTTGTAGCAAAGCATTGTGCACACTTCATCATGTCTTCCAGTGTTCACGGCAGTGTGTTTGTTGTCTGGTGGCAATATCACTGTCAGTAGCAGTGAACTGTTTTGGTCAGGTGTTGACCCGTCGCGGTATTTGACCTAGTTTGAAAAAGTGCACAGGGGAAGGTTAGCGCTGTCAATACGGATGATATTTGATAGTTTTGGTGTTTGTTGTGGTTTTGGAAAGTTAATTTTGTGATAGGTTTTCCAGTTATGGATAGAAGTGGTAGAGTAAATTTACAGCTGGCGTTTAGGAGCTCAGTTTGATATATTACAAGGGGTACTTTGTAGCTTAGTGCTAGGAACGTGGTGATCCAGGCGGAGCAGTGGAGGTTAGGTGTGATAGGTGTCTACAGTTGTTCCATGAGGGTTGCAAAGGAGATTAAAATTTCTTGTAAGGTTGGTAGTATTTGGGCTCTGGTGCCTGACTGTGTTGTGTCGGCAGAGGAGATTAGATCTTCAAGATTTGTTGATATTAGGATTGTCACTAGTGGTGTTGGTAGTATTTGGGCTCTGGTGCCTGACTGTGTTGTGTCGGCAGAGGAGATTAGATCGACAAATAGTTGTTGATAGTGGTAGTGTCAATAGTGGTGGTGGCATCTCAGGGTGTGTGCAACTCCTCTTATTTGGATTATGGTATAGATCAACGCAACCATCGTTGTACATGTAGCCAATCTGCAGTAGTGTCATCGCTCGTACTGCTCTACCTACCTGGGTAACTTAACATTCCTGTGCCCCAGCAAAGTGCTGTCGTCATCATGCCCTACTGATGTGCCGTTCCAGTGGGAGCCTACCCCGCTCCTTTCGTGGCCCTAGTACCGCTTGAAGGGATGCCTGTTACCGAAGCCTGCTGATCTGAGTGGTCCTGGAATATACTGTGCTAAAGAGCAAAGACTGCTGGGTTCCTGAAGTGACGGAGTGAAGTGAACTGTGCTGGTATATTTTACGCATCACTGTGCCAAAGGACATAATTGTTATTATCTGGCACATAGACTTGGGAAGAAGACATTATTGTGAATACGGTCATTATTCTTGCTGTGGACAGTACTGAGATAACACCGTGAAGAACATTGGTGGATGTTTTCAAGTTTGTGGAGACCTGTGTGTGCTGTTTTCATCTACCATCATCTGTGTCTGAGGAGCTACGTGAAGGTGCATCGCTGGATTGTCAGTTAAGTTATTGTTTGAACATCTGTGAATGATTTGTGTATTTTTGTTTTCTTTTTTGTTCTTCCCTTTAAATTTTTTTTTCTGTCTTCAAATTTTTCTTTTCTGTCTATCCATCTGGGACAATTTATCGTACAGTCTGGTCTCTTAGATTAGTGGGACATTTCTGTTGGGGTCGTGTTAGGTTAGCATAAGCAATAAGCTTTTTCGGCGTCAATGTCTGTTTCTTGAGGTATTCTTATTTGTTTTTCTTTCCTTTTGTTTTGTTCTTGTTCCTCGTTTTCGTTGTAGTAACTTAGTCTGTGCCTTTATAGGGTGTTAGTTAGTTATGTGGGATCTGTCATTCTGATTTCCTGTCACTTGGGGGAATTATTATTATATCCATAGTAAATCAATGGATATGTTATAGTGTTATTATTGCTTAAATGTTAGTTAGTTTATTTTGATTGGTATGATTTAGTTAGTGGCTAGTTAAGGTGATAGCTCTCAGCACTTCACTGTTAAGAATAGGTATTGTTTTAGTCTGCCGTGTTGTTATATTTGTGAGTCAAGTATGGACGGGAGGCGAGTTTAATTCTTCCTTTTCTTACTTGTGGGAAAAGATTGGATTAGACTGATTTCTTCTAGGGTGTGGCTGCGTATGTTTAGTGGTGGAGTCAGGCAGAAGGGTTTCCTGCAACTGCCCTACTTAACATTCCAAGCTCAGTTTTTGTTAGGCGTACTGGTGGGGTTTGTATTTACGTTGTCTTGTACATTCAGTAATTCTATTGTTGTGTTTAAGTGGTGTGATCTCTCGTTCCTTCTTGCTATCTTGTAAATATGTTAATGGGTATCCCTTGTTTTCGTTTGTTGTCAGTTCACGCATTGTATATATCAGTCTATCCCTGCTCTGATCTTGTCTTTCATCTTAACCCTCGTGACTGGTAGTTATTGTAGTGTTGGGTGTGTGTCTTATCATCTGTGGAATGTTCATTTTTGCCATTGGTAAACATACTAGTAAGATACTGTGGTGTAAAAGATAACTTAGTGTTCAATTTTTGTGTCGGTGCCCCTTACAGTTGTGAGGTGGTATAGCACCAAGAGGTATTATCAGCTAGTGAGATACAGCTATCGACTATAGTAAGGATCTTTTCAGTAGTATCACAGAGACTAAGTAGTCGTAAGGACCAGACCTAAAGAGTAAGTAGACAGTAGCCAAGAGGCAGAGAACGGTCATACTGAATTGAGGGGTGAAGTGGATTATATATACATTGAGGGGTGAAGTGGATTATATATATATGCATGTAATTGCACTGGGATTAGAGATATTGTTATTTATATACCATTACTGCATACTCTGTAAGCAGAGAGTTATTTGTTGATATAAGTGAGGTGTTTTCAGTACATATGACTGAGTAGTTGCATAGTAAGAATCTATAGCAAAAGAAGCAGAATTATAGATAATATTGAGTATCCTGAGTGTACATCATGGACTTAGAGGGTTGCATTCGGATAGGCAAAGAATGTGGGTACACTGGGAAAGAACTGATGGATTTTGCCAAGGCAGAATACCAGTCAGAGGAAAATCAAAAAGCTTAGGAGAAGAAGAACACTGAGAAGAAGAAGCAGGAAAGAGATGCTCGAGCTGAAGAGTTAGAGCTCAAAAGAAGAGAGTTCGAATTACAAGAAAAGAAGATGAAAGAAGATAGAGAGTTAGAATTAGAAAAGGAGAGAATGAGAGTAGTTCTGGAGGAGAAGAGAATTGATAAGGAAGTACAATAAAAGAGATTAGAAGTGGGTGCGAGTGGTCAGAACTTGACTCCGATGGAGTCTCATCATCCCTTTAGGCTGCGTCTGCTGAATTTTAATGACAAAATTGATAGTTTAGACTTCTTCCTTGAGAGGTTCGAGGCTGGATGCGTGGCCTGGAAGGCTACCAGAGACAAGTGGCCATCTCTGTTATCCACATTGCTAGTGGGGCCTGCGATGGAGACCTTTTATAGCCTCCCGCTGGAAGAGCAGGCGGATTATGACAAGGTGAAGGAACGGTTGCTTCGGAAGCTCCAGCTGACGGCTGATGGGTACTGGACATGGTTTAGAAACACTATACCAAGTGCAGACCAGGACTTCAAGGACTTCATCTCGAAGATCAAGCTTCTGCTAAATAGATGGATTGAGTTGGAAGGAATAACTAAGGACTTTAATGGCTTGGTTGATCTAATGCTACGGGACAAAGTGTTGTCGTCTTGTTCTTCTGAGCTGGTAGCATTTTTCCAAGAGCGCCAGCCAAAGGACATTGAGTCCATGTCACAGTTGGGCCATCATTATGGCCTTGCCCATCCGGGCAAACCCATCCATCGTTCGGGCCTGTCAGACGCCTTGGTTGCAGGTGTGGGCAAAGTACAGTGACAACCATGGCAAAATCAGTCAGGCGATGCAAACAGGTGCCAAGAGCAGAAGGACGATAAGCCCTCCTGTCCCTATCAACCATGCAGAGGGAATTACGGTAACTTCCGATCACATCAGAGTGGCCGGTCGAACTGGCACAACCGACAGTGGAGAAGCGATAGTGACGGAGAAGAGCGCAAAATGCGTATGCAAGTGCGCTTTGAGGAGTCTCGAAAGGAAGATAGGCACTATAAAGAGAAACCGGTAAAGCAGAGGAGTGGATCCTCAGAGAGTCGATCTTCTGACTCCGAGGCGCAATCGTCACCGGCTAGCAGTCCTATTAGGAGTCCGCATGGTGAATCAAAAAGGGAATGCAGATGTTCCAAGTGTATCGGCAGGGGTCATTATGCTGATGTGTGTACTACCCCAATTGAACACGCGAATTCTGTGCTGGTGTTGGACACAGTCAACAGCGAGGACTGTGTGGGGTGTTGACCTCTGTTCCATTCAAATGAGAGTATAGTGTTACACTGCAGACATGCGGTACCATGTCTGTCGGGGGTCCATGAGACTGGTGAGGTGGCACTCCACAAAGGTGTGGTGGAGAAGAAACCAGTCTCGGTGTTGAGGGACACTGGGTGTACCACAATCAGGGTGCGTCGCTCGTGCATCAACAAATCCTGCCTTACAGGCAAAACTGTGAAGTGTACCACGTTTGGGGGCAAAGTTTAGTCTTACCCCCAGGCGTGTATTAATGTGGACACCCCATTTCTATCAGGGAGAGTGAACGCGTTTGTCCTTGAGAACCCAGTGGCTGATTTGATCGTCGGCAATGTACTTGGAGTGCATAATGCCATGGGAGGGGCTGAAGCAGGGTCTCAGGAACACTGAAGTCCCGGGGCGGATGATCAGGTGGTCGAGGTATCACCGCCTGAGAAGAAAGTGCATCTGAGACAGGGTTCGCGGCAGGCGCCCATGAATACTCATAGTCCTGGGCCATGGGACATGAATAGGAACAGTAGAGGCATATCTGAGGGACTGATAGCCAGTGACCGCAAGGTATGGGTCCGCAATATCCCCCCGAGTGCTAGCTGGCGCACACTCAGACGTGTGTTTAATGAGGTCGCGCTGGGTAGGTTCGTTGAGGTATTGTCATTGCGAGACAATACCAAGGTTGCACGAGTTATTTTCACGAATTGGTGGGGTGCGCGTGATGCAGTCAGGTGGAAGCACATGTCGTTGCTCCATAACCACCTGCTGATAGTCCAGCAAAAGCAAGGGATAGGTATCGGGTTCGCGTTCAGTAGGGTGTTTTGGTTAACGTTAACCGAACTGTAGAGTCTGACCAACGACACCAGTTCTGTTCTGATAATATATGAGGTGTTCTATGCAGCTTTATAATGTTGGTGTAAGGACAGGAGCATCCGGTGGGAGGTGTTTACATGTGATAGTGGGTAGCAAGTAATTGCTACTATGTTAGAGATGTTTTGTGTACTTTAAAGATCATGTTTATTCTACGCTATTGATGCGTGATGCCATATGATGATGGATGGTATCCGCATGTCTGGTTTTGTGTAGTGTGTAGATGATGTACAGTCAAACAATGATCATACAAAAACAGGGCAATCCACACAAGGACGTCAGTTAACTCACGACGTATAAAGTCAATGATGCTTGTAACAGCTAGTGACGTTTTTCTGTATCATTTATTGTGGACGCCACAGTGACAAAATGTATACGCGAATATGTAGGTACATCAGACAGTCATTATCACAGCAACAATGTCAGTATAGCAATGGACGGTAGACAGCATCATAATAAAGGTGATTCACAGGCATGTCAATACATTATAAGGCTGTAATGTAGTCGGGAAAATTCTCCATCCCTTTCTATCTTAGCCAGGAGATAACCAGATGTATGAGATCAGTTCACTCTCCTTAATCTGACTTCAGCAAGACAGACACGTCTTCTAAAGTATAAATAATGTCCTCAAAAAAAACCTCTAGATAACAAAAGGTTTCAAACCTAGTTCATGTAGCGAAGTAGCAAGTAATGGTCCTTGGGACATGCATCAACCCAATGCGGTTCAATGTAGCAATATGTGAGCTGAGAAAATATCTCGTGATGACGACTTTCAAAGACAGGCTACGAATCAAATGTCACTCACGGACAAAAATCGATAAAGTTAATGTAAATGTAATTTACCTTGCCTTCAGGAAATAACCACAGAAATAATACGCTTTTCCGGCGTGTGGAAATACACTAGAGATATCATCTCGAATAAACGAAATATCCATAAGAGGACTCACATTCCTGACAGAATAAATTAGCAGAGACGCTCCACAGAGACGTCCCTTCGCTATCGAAATCTTCGCTCACTGACACTTCGTTCGACAAAGACCCAAGATTTGGGCATGCGCAGTCCAGCGCGAATCGACCACCGCTCAGAAAACTTAAGACACAAGGACCTTTACCAAGAACCAGCTTAAGAATGATTACCTTATAAGGATAACCCAACAGGTTGCCAACCGCTTTTTAAAAAGCGGCCTAGCCAGTCCATACATGGACTCGATTCAAGAACGCGTAACAAACTTAACTGCTATCGATACCAACGCGAGGAGACAACTGCTTACAATGAAAAGTGACTATAAATTTCAAGCAATTGTTCCCCTTGCATTACAAAATAAATATCTTGTACACCAAAACGATGTTGCGAGAATTTCACACGCAACATATCACCACCACCTCCCGATAAAAAAAAATGTGGAACATATTTTTTTTTTTTTTTTTTAATATCCAAGAGCATGCGATAAGCGGCTCAAAACGCACGAATTATGCGCGGATAATTAATTAAATTGCCTAACATGAGGCTAAATATAGAATGTCTGGTGAGAATATACCTCAACAGAAAAATAAATATGTCTCAAAAAATATTCATATCGGGGAGGTGTCACCAACACACATCACGCTAGCATGTAAACACAATATACGTATGCAAGTTACCATAGACATCATTAAATAGCATAATCTAATATTGTCTTTAAAAATGGATGTACAAATCTGATAGGAAAATTTAAATAGTACATTATTTGACATGTAAAGACATTAGTACATAGTAACATTAAAGTACAAGACGATCCAGGACACATCCTCTGACGTTCCGAGGGTAAGTACACAATGTAGAACTCGTCATGCTTGATAATAGTAAGGTAAGTCCTCAGCTCATCAATGACATTCTGAGAAAGTACAAGCAATATAACGCTAATTAACAACTAATATGCTTCATAAGGTACAATACATTATTAATAATTGTGGCTGTTTAGTAAACTTATGGCCCTTATATTAACTACTCAGTCTTCCTCTATCATCTTAAAAAATGAAACAGAAGAAGATGATAACAAAGCACGATAGTATGTGTACATATAAAGTGAGTAATAATAATAATAATAATAAATTCTTTAAGCGCCAAACACGGCGCATAAGGCAGAAACCAGTGCTCTCCAGGTTGTTCGTTGTGACGCCACTCCTCTTAGCTCTTGCACATTATTTAGGCCCAACGTTCTTCCTTCTCTTATTATTGTTCTTCTGAGTGTTTCTTTTGGTCTTCCTTTTTTTCCGCTTACCCTCAGGAACCCAAGTGAGCGCCTGTAGTGGTATTCTGTTGTTTTGCATTCGTAGGACATGACCGATATATGACCATCGTCTTTTCCTTATATAGTCGGAGACATATTTCTGCCTAGAGTCTTCTCTTATTTGTCGATTAGTCTTGAATTCTTTCCAACTGATGTTCATGAGTTTTCTAAGACATTTGTTCTCGAATGTATTCAGCTTGTTCTCCAATGATTTTGTTATTTTCCAACTCTCACAGCCGTATGTTAACACTGAGATAACATTTGAATTAAACAGACGAAGCTTGGTATGTATATTCAATGATCGTAATTTCCAAATGTTAGATAATCTATTGAAGGCGCTAGCTGCCAAAGCAATTCTAGTATGGATTTCTCTTGTTGTGTCACCATCCTGAGTCATTTTACTGCCTAAATAATTGAAACTTTCAACTTTCTGTAGTTTTTACCCGTTCAAGATGATATCAAAGGTCTCGTTAGAAAAGTTCATAGCTTTAGTTTTAGAGGCATTTATTTGGAGACCAATTTTAACCGAGAGATGACACAAATTATTTATTGCTAATGTATGTGCTAATCTATTGTAGTAATATAGGTGTGTTATGACTCTGTAATATATATACAGAAATATAGGACAGAAGTATTAGTTGGAATCATGTGGGCATCTAGACAAAATGTCAGCCATCACATTATCCGCACCACGGATAGCTCGTACCGTGAAGTGAAAAGGTTGAAGAGCTATAGCATATCGAGTGGATCTCGAACTCTTCAAATTCTTAGTCTGAATAGCTGTAAGAGCTTTTTGATCAGTCTCTAGAATGAAATGTGCGCCCAGGAGGAATCTTTGTAGTTTGAGAATTGACCAAACCATCGCTAACAACTCACGGTCTAAAACCGAGTAGTTCCTCTCTGCCGCATTTAGTTTTCTAGAAATGTACATAACAGGATGCAGAGTATTTGCATATTCTTGCATAAGTGCTGCTCCAATCCCAGTGGATGAAGCATCACTCCGAAGAACAAAAGTCCTATCAAGAGTAGGTAATCTTAGGATGGGAGGAGATGAAAATATATTCTTGATTTGGTCTAGGGAAGATTGGCATTCTTCAGACCAACGGACCAGATTAGGCGAACCTTTCTTCAACAATGTTGAGAGAGGTGCCATGATCGAAGATAAATTTGGAATAAATCTCCCATAAAATTGAATTAAACCTAAGAGACTCCTAACTTTGTTTCTTCGCTTTAGGAACAGAGATGTTCAGTATTTTGGAAGTATTGTGGTCTTCTGTCTTCAAGAGACCATGACCAACACGATGACCCAGGAAAGAGATTTCACCAAAACCAACAAAAGCTTTAGAAGGTTTTGCTGTCAAACTATTCTCACGTAGAGTGGACAGTAAGTCATATAAACCTAAATAGTGATCTTCCCAGGTATCACTGAAGAGACAGATATCATCTAAGTATGCGATGACATCTGAACGATGTGAAAGAATTCGACGCATCATGCGAACGAAAGTGGCAGGGGCGTTCATGAGACCAAAAGGCATAACATTCCATTGAAATAGACCCCTAGGTGTAGAAAAAGCAGTAAGAGGTTTGGCATGCTCTGCTAAAGGCTCTTGCCAATAACCTTTAGACAAGTCAAGTTTAGTGAAGAATCTAGAATTAGAAAGTCTAATCAGTAGATCTTCTAACAAAGGCATCGGTTCAGCATCGAACTTTGTGACTTGATTCAATTTGCGATAATCAACGCAAATTCGTATGTTCTTATCTTTCTTCCGGACAATAACCATGGAAGAAGAATATGGTGAAGTCGATGGTTCAATTATATTTAATTGAATCATTTCATCCAATTCCTTTTCCACTTGCGACTGAAAGTGTATAGGGATAGGATAAGGCCTAACCCTAATAGGATTACTGTCGGTGAGAATTATGTCATGTTCTATGACATTTGTGTGTCCAGGGATGTCAGTGAGAACATCCTGAAATGTTTGTAACATCGACAACACTTGTCGATGTTCCTCACCAGAAAGATTAGGAGAAACAGAAACGTTTTTTCCAAGATTCCGTGGAATGTAGTGGAACCACTGGAAGAGGAAGATTGACATCCGAGAAGGTAGATTCCTCATCCTGTATGACCGACAGAGATGAGTAATGACCATGAGGTGTAGGAGAATCATCCGTTGCCTGGAAAATAGGCAGCAAATAGTCCGGACGTTCGTGAAATTCCGAAAGCATGTTTATGTGGAAAGTTTTATGCTTTCCATCAATATCGACCACATAGTCAACATCGGAAATCCGAGAGACTATTGCATACGGACCTTTCCATGCAATAAGAAGTCTATTTTCCCTACTGGGGAGTAGGACGAATGCTTTGTCACCTGGACAAAGTTGTCGTAGACATCTATTCTTGTTAGCAAACTGCCTTGCCTTCTCTTTAGCAATTTCTGATGAAGCAGTTGCTAGCTTACATGCCTCAATGATCTTTTGTCTAAGAGCAATAACATACTCATATGAGGATTGAGTTTCATCGCTAATATCATCGGCAGTGATGAGATCGTGTAATAAAGACATAGGGCCGCGTGGACGCGCGCCAAAGACAAGTTCGAAGGGAGAAAACCCTGTGTGTTCATTTGGGACTTCTCTATAGGCAAAGAGAGCCGCGGGTAAAACCCTGTCCCAATCTTGCGGATGATCTTCAGTTATCTTACCAAGCAAAGTCTTGAGCGTTCTGTTCAGACGCTTAACTAACCCATTAGACATAGGATGATAGATACTACTGAGAGATCGTTTAATATGTAAGGTAGACATTACCTGTGACATAGTGTCAGATATGAGTTGAGTGCCATGGTCTGACAATATTTCTCTGGGGAACCCCAAACGAGAAAATATCAGCCAAAGAGCATCTGCGATATCTGTAGTAGATATGCTCTTAAGAGGGATAGCCTCTGGCCAACGTGTGCACATATCAACACATGTAAGGATAAACTGATGTCCTCTGGCCGACTTGACCTTAAAAGGGCCAATTATATCTATGGCCATTTTCTGAAACGGTCGAATAGGAATGTCAGCAGCCTGGATAGGCGCAGCATGTCGTGGTCCTCTAGATTTGACCTCCTGACATACCTTGCATGATCGGCAGTAAATACGAATGTCCTTGTTGACAAAAGGCCAAAAGAAAGCCGCAAGGACTCTCGACTTCGTATGGGAAAAACCCATATGTCCAGCACATTGCGAGTCATGAGCATGTTGCAATATTTGCACTCTCATGCTCTTGGGAACAAGAATTTGCGAATGTGCTGACGTAGTCGAATCTTGTACCATACGTACAAGTACGCCGTTTCTCATTGCAATCCAAGATTTTCTATTTGTATCCTGATTCGGATCACCTTTCTTCGCAAGAATGAAGAATTTTTTTAAAGAAGGATCTTCTTCTTGCAATTTTATGAAAGAGTCACGAGTAATTACTAAGTGACTATCTTGGCTATCAACTTCATTATCACTATTCAGTGAAGTTCCGGGTGTTTGTAGAGCTTGTGCTCTTGTAACTACTGCATTTGTAGCTTGCATGTTATTATCTTCCCAAGCAGCAATCTGCTGTGGGGTACACTCCCTAACTCCGTGAATACGACCAATGATAAGGTCCGCAATAGGATTAGGTAAGAGACAAGCATGCACATCTCCAGTAAAGAAAGGAGTGGCAATGCGAATTACAGCAGTAGGATATTTTTCTAGAGTGCCGCCAAATGTGACACATTTGATAACCTTTCCTGTAGCACAAGATGGATCTACAAGCGATTGTCTAACACCAATAGTGGTGCATCCGGAATCGAAAAGTAGTGAGACCGGAGTATCATTAACAAGACCCTTATGTAGGATTAAAGAACCCCTCCCGTCATGCGCAACAGCAGCAGGAAGAGCGGGAAGAGGGTGACCACAACTCAAAGTAGTTATGGTACTCGGTTCGAATAAAGTACTGCATTGGGGGCATTTGTTTGCTCTCTCAAAGTCAAAAGCAGAATCAGTGACAGCGTCACAGTTTTTATTATCAACAACCTGATTACAGGCTCCCTGAGTTTCCTGTTGTACAGAATTAGCCTGCTGATATCTTTTTTTTTTTGTGTTGAGATCTACCGCGACTATTATTACCTCTGAAGTTATCAGAGTTATTATTATCTCTGAAGTTATTGTTGTCTCTATTGTAATTGTTATCCTGGTTCGAATTCCAGTTTCCACGATTACTATCATGTCCACATTGATGCGAACATCTATTTGTTTGGTTTTGAGGTCTTCGGCAGGAATAACCTCTATTACCATATCCTCTTTTGAAATGTCTATAATTATTAGGGTGATAGTAACGAGCACTATCAGGTTGTCTCCAATTCTTCGAAGAAGAATCACCATGAAATAGATTTCCATGATTTTGAAAGTAATTACCGTTACTCTTTCTATCAAAATTTTGTTGGGATCTACGAGCAAAGTTTTGACCATACGGTGCTGCCAAAGCAACTGGTAAACCTTCTTTCACCTTAGAGTTACCAATGGTTATGTGTGGGTGCGCAGTTACATACTGGCAACAGAAATCTTCCATTTCTTTTATTGTTTTAGGTTTACGTTCATGAAGGAAAGCAAGGAAAGACTCATTGACAGACGACATGACTTTGTCTCTAAGTATTAAGTCCATAAGTGCTTCATAAGTTTTTTTCGTCTTAGATAGTTCAACCCATCGTGAGAAAGTAATGCGTATTCTTGCAATAAACTCGGAGAATTCAACTCCAGTTTCAGGCAACATGTTTTTAAATTGTAGACGATAGCCGTCTTCGTTAAGCTGATATTTCTTTAACAAAGCGGCCCTGACAACCTCATAATTGTTCTTGTCAGGTTCATCCACCATATTTAACATACTTAGAGCTTTACCTGTCAGTATCCCTGATAACTGATAAACATATTTTGCTTTGTCTATGTTATGAGCTTTACATGCTTGTTCAAATCTGTCCAGATAGAACATTATGTCATCACTGGAAGGACTAAATGTTGGTAACTTAATCTTAAAAGTATCATTATTAGCCTTATCCGAAGATGAACCCTTGTTTGCATCATTAGCATTACTCATGCTCGTCAATTTCAACTTCTCCAACTCTAAAGCTAAGAGTTTTTCTTCATGTTCCATTTTTGCTTTTTCTTTCCTCTCATCAGCCTCTCTTTGTAACTTCCTTTCTTCAGCTTGAGCCTGCATTTCTAGTCTTTTATTCTCAGCTTCTTTTTCAAGTCTTTTATTTTCAGCCTCTTTTTCAAGTCTTTTATTTTCAGCCTCTTTTTGAAGTCTTTCAGCTTCTAGTTGTAGCTGGAGTTTTCTCTCCTCAGCTTCTGATTCCCTTTTCTGTTTTTCCATTTCCATTTGGAATTTTCTTTCATCTGCCTGCATCTGCAGTCTCAGATTCTCAGAATCTATCTTTTTCTGCTCAGCTTCTGCTTTCTGTCTTTTATCCTCAGACTTCAGCGCTTTGTTATATAGAGCAGTAGCATACTCTTCCAACTTATCACCAGTCTTACCCAGGGATTTACCCTGTTCAATAAAGTACTCAAGTGTAGACATGTTGTCTAACATATGAGTCCAAACCTGAAATATTTAACTAATTTATTTCAAATCTAAGTGTAACAAGTCTTAATTAAGCACTTGTATATTCACATCACATTATATTATCCCAATCTCTGTGGGAAAACAAGTCTCCAATCAAAGAACTTGTATATGAAATATCAACACTCAATTCTTTATCATAAGTGCACTTCTCATTCAATAGTGCACGACACTATTCATCATTCATTTATCATCAGTGTAGTAGTAACAGTGCATTAGCATAGCCCATTAACTAATTACTATAACTGTAAACAATGACTATGTAAACACAAGCAGAATGTAAACATTGAAAATGTAAACAATGTAAACAATGTAAACAATAACAATGTAAACAATAACAAAGATCAGCAACAATACAAAAACATTCGCAGAAATCAACTAAAAATAAAGCGGAAATTAAAGAAATATCACAAAAAATGTGACGATATCTGCGAGCATATTAAACAAAATACATGACACCACAGTGTATAAACAAAAATGTTGTATAAAACTAAACTATAGTCAAGAGTAGGCTAACAAATACAAACAAATCAAAACAAAACTAAAGAATGTGAAATAATAACGAAAACAATATTAATACATGTCATCACAACTAACATAAATAGCAACAGAAGTCGCTTAGCAAATTCCAGTATCGGAAATTTGCACACCCTACAGAACACTCTCAATAGAAAACCTCTGCTATGTGGTATGATCTATAGGAGTCGCCACCCAGCCAGACCCGCGAAATATAAAGATATATTTATACAAATAACATATAAACAAATAACATATAACAATATGACAAAAGAATGAGATGAAACACAGAAGACTCAGCAGAAGTATAAGGGCACAGTTTACGTACAAACAGGCCACTTAACTTATAGGCTTCCAATCGTAGAACAGCAGAAAAAACGGATGTCAATCAACGTCCTAAAGAGCGAAGCTCCAACGATGATGGCACATCTGAACTGCTTCCACTGCTAACACGATGGTACTAGAGCTTCTGAAATACTGTATGTTGAGTTGTTTCGGCACTTGACCCTCTTATCCAAAAGTAAGTTGATGGAAATCGGTACTTGGCCTTCTTCAGAAAACAACCCGTTTCAACCGGCACTTGACCTTCACAAAAAACGACAGCACTGGAACCTTGACAGCAGCAACTTGCTTGACTTGCGTAAAAGATAACAGCAGTCCGAGTTATCCGGCAACATGTAACAACGCCGGGTACTGTCAAATTTCTGTTTCAGTCAAAAATTGCAATTTTGACATTTACCGGACAACGCCGAGTACTTTGAAAATTTTGAAGATGTTGACTGTCTTGAAGAATGTTAATTTCTTGAAGGATGCTGATGAATTCTTGTTGAAAATGAAGTGGGTAAGGGACCCCGTGTTTGCTGGTACCAGATCAAACCAACTTATGGCCACCAAATGATGCGTGATGCCATATGATGATGGATGGTATCCGCATGTCTGGTTTTGTGTAGTGTGTAGATGATGTACAGTCAAACAATGATCATACAAAAACAGGGCAATCCACACAAGGACGTCAGTTAACTCACGACGTAAAAAGTCAATGATGCTTGTAACAGCTAGTGACGTTTTTCTGTATCATTTATTGTGGACGCCACAGTGACAAAATGTATACGCGAATATGTAGGTACATCAGACAGTCATTATCACAGCAACAATGTCAGTATAGCAATGGACGGTAGACAGCATCATAATAAAGGTGATTCACAGGCATGTCAATACATTATAAGGCTGTAATGTAGTCGGGAAAATTCTCCATCCCTTTCTATCTTAGCCAGGAGATAACCAGATGTATGAGATCAGTTCACTCTCCTTAATCTGACTTCAGCAAGACAGACACGTCTTCTAAAGTATAAATAATGTCCTCAAAAAAAACCTCTAGATAACAAAAGGTTTCAAACCTAGTTCATGTAGCGAAGTAGCAAGTAATGGTCCTTGGGACATGCATCAACCCGATGCGGTTCAATGTAGCAATATGTGAGCTGAGAAAACATCTCATGATGACGACTTTCAAAGACAGGCTACGAATCAAATGTCACTCACGGACAAAAATCGATAAAGTTAATGTAAATGTAATTTACCTTGCCTTCAGGAAATAACCACAGAAATAATACGCTTTTCCGGCGTGTGGAAATACACTAGAGATATCATCTCGAATAAACGAAATATCCATAAGAGGACTCACATTCCTGACAGAATAAATTAGCAGAGACGCTCCACAGAGACGTCCCTTCGCTATCGAAATCTTCGCTCACTGACTGGTGGGCGGAAACCCGTTCGACAAAGACCCAAGATTTGGGCATGCGCAGTCCAGCGCGAATCGACCACCGCTCAGAAAACTTAAGACACAAGGACCTTTACCAAGAACCAGCTTAAGAATGATTACCTTATAAGGATAACCCAACAGGTTGCCAACCGCTTTTTAAAAAGCGGCCTAGCCAGTCCATACATGGACTCGATTCAAGAACGCGTAACAAACTTAACTGCTATCGATACCAACGCGAGGAGACAACTGCTTACAATGAAAAGTGACTATAAATTTCAAGCAATTGTTCCCCTTGCATTACAAAATAAATATCTTGTACAATGAAGCTGCCGATCGCACTAAGTGGCGATGCTATTTACGGCGCCACCTCAGATTGGGCGAAGAGAGGCTCACACAGGAAGCAGAGGTGAGGAGAAAACGTCGAAAGGAGCACCAGGAAAATAAGCAGCTGAGGGCTGTCACCTCAGGGGCGCATTCCCATAGTCAGTTATGACTGAAGGGGCTATTATTATTATTATTATTATTATCTTGTACACCAAAACGATGTTGCGAGAATTTCACACGCAACAGCTATGCTATGCTTATCTTCTTCTTCTCCCTCATTCACCTTCAGACCGCTACATTTATGACTCTAATAAAGGCAGTAGTCAACTCAAAGTTCAAGACATCTCCAAACAGTTTTTCGTTGACAGAAGTTGGTTGTTGCCATATGCTACTCCGTTCATTACTGTAGGTTGGGCAGTACTGCAGCAGGTGTTTGACTGTCATCGGGCTGGTACCGCAGGTGCAGAGATCTGTTGCACCAATTTTGTATCTGTGGTATAGATGGTATCTCAATTTGTTGTGTCCAGTCCGTAGTCGAAAAATTATGACCTGTTCTTTCCTGGATAGTTGATGATATGCATCATTTTTCAAATGGCCCGGGTGCTCTCTTTCCCATTTGGACTTGAATGTAGCCTTTATAGTAGTCTTTGCCGTTGCGTAAGTTGTCTCTATATCATTTTGGCTATGCTTATGAATTTCATGGATTATGGCGCCATAAAGGCAATTTGGTATATGTCTAAACCTTGTGACAAATGACTGTTTGTGCCATGAGAATATCAACTGTAATGTGTGCCTATGTAAGAGTTACTATTAATGTACAGCACACTGAGTTATGGTGGACCAGGGGAGGACAGTCGTTGTCATTTTTCACGACGGCCAGAACCTTGGGTAACCTACTTTATGCCCATATTGTTTTTAGGATGGTTGGAGAATGCAGTAATGACAATGGTAGTGGAGAACTATAGCACTCTCTGTTCATGGGAGGATATGCTGTTAGTGGCATATGGTCATCCAAACTCCTACGGGGGTCGGACGAAGCTCCTCTGATGGAAGAAAACTACGTTTTCTTTCTTGAGAGGGGGGGGGGGGGGGGGGGGGGGGGAGAGATCTCACAGCGCTATTTCGCAGTGCATCTTAGGTATTCTGCTCGGCGAAAAGCTAGCCGGGCGAGGCCGAGGTGAGCCGAACCGGTGAGTCATGTGACTACAGGAAGTCGGCAAAGAAGGTGCAAATTTGGAGACAGAAACTAGCCGTGGTCCAGAGTGGACGGATAATTTTTCCCTTTGCCAACAAGATTGCTGTGTGGTTCATGCTATGGACCATTAATGGAGTGTTTGCCATATTTCTGTCCTGGTTGTTAATAACGTGATAATACTAGAGCAGTGTAGTGTCTAGTTTGCATTATCTATAGGCCGTAGATTAATAAGTTGTCAATGATTTTAGTGGGTCATTGTCTCAGTTTCTTGCCGCTCAGGTGAGCGATATTCATTGCAGTGTTTTCAGTATAAATCGTACTGTCGGGTATGATGATGATAGGTTACACTGCTAAGGCAAGTTTATAGTGGCATTTCATTATTGTATTTGATGCTTTTATTGGCCGTGTGAGGCCTTAGTATATTGTGCACATTATTAAAGGGAAGTTCCTGTTAAAGGTGTTCATTTATATTGTCAGCCATTGTGGTGTGGTTGTAGCCTGGGAAGAACAAGCCTTTATTTATTATTATAAATCCACACTGCAGTGGTGGAACCACAGTAAATTGGTTCTTGGCAGTATGTATAAAGCTTCCGTTTTCTGAAATTTTTTTTCTGAATCGATTGATATCTTGATTTTTTTCCTGATTTTATTTTTAAAAGTCTTGGCTTTCCGGGTGGTGGAATTTTTGCTTTGGATGCTGACAGGTGACTTGGTATTTGATCAGGATGATGACAATATGGCTGAATCAGATGCGGATATTGAATAAGGGCCTGGTTTAGACTCTGAAGTGACAATGATGAAAGTCAAAGAAGTAGACCTAATGATATGTACATTATTTTCCAAACAGGGGTCCATAGCCCTCATTGTACAATCAAGGGGTTTATGGCACAAAAAAGGTTAAGAAACTCTACTGTAGATGAAAGAAATAAAAGAAGAAAACATAGATGAAAAGCTGTCAGGCAAAAAATAATTCTAAACCATGTGGTCCGAGGAAGTGAGGAGGGGTGTCACCGTGAGGAAAAGAAAAAATGAATGGGACCAATGTCCCCACCAAGCATGCCATAAGTGGAAATTAAGGTGCGGTTATGTATAAAGCTAACAACATTATATATCAAACCACGTTGCTACAGAAACCACTACTGCTGGAGTGCATAGCTCACTTTTATTGCATGTGGGGTTAACAACACAGATGGCCCTATGCACGCACACACACAAAAGTACAAAGACATTAACGACACACACAAAATCTGAAAAGCCATTACCCAGGGGATAACTGAGCCAATCCAAAGTAACTTGAAGCTCGCGTCGATGTGTATTCCACGTTTCCGCAGTGTTTTGGGACTTGAACCGACAGTATATCATCTTTCATCAGCATAAAGACACCCATATGCACCTTCGTGTCTAAAGCCCTCAACTTTTGTTCGTGGCCATTACCTTCATATGGACCACCCCTGCTTGAAAATGTAAAAAAATGTTTTTTAAATTAATGAATCGTGAAGAAGGTTTTAACTTTATTTGTTTTATATAGCACAGAGACACATCTTCTTCTTCTCAGATCCTTATTGTTATTGTTTTTCAGAATTGACATCACTGCACTCTCAGCTAATGTCAAAGAGTATTAATCCTGATTGTTCCTGTGGCTAGCTGGTTGTACACCCACCTGACCCATCCTCTTAGATCCTTCGCCCCTGACTGACAAAGTATTCAGGGGCGACTTACAGCGCAGCAACAAACTCTTGCCACTCTGCTTGGTCGATGGCTATCCTTTATGCAGTGTTCCAACTCTGGTTCACGCTTTTTATCTTGGCCTCCACAGTTCTCCGCCAAGTTGATTTCGGATGGCCTCTCTTTCGCTTAGGTATGCAGGGAGATGAAAATGGGCATTCATAAATTTTTACATTTCTGCCTTACACTTCTTCTTCACGAACCATGCCACCTGGCATAAGTGACCATGTTTCCTCCTGAACCCAGTGCTGTTTCATCATTTGCTTCTTCATATTCTTTGCAAGCATGGATGTCAAACTGTTTTGAACAACAAGCAAATTAATATCATAAATACATAACCAACATTAGTGAACATTAAACTGGCATCTAACATTTAGTCAGCAACTATGATCACCTATTCTACCAGCGTCCGAAAAGGGAGCGAAGAATAGTACCTATAACCTACAATGCATACAGTAAAAAGCGACAGGAGGTCACGCATGGAGCTGGTTACCCAAATCCTGTAGACATTTTAAACTAAAATAACTTCAACAAACAACACGGTTAGGTCAACTAATCTTCAAATCAAATGTCAAGTCAATTCTGCTGTATGGCTCTGAAACATGGTGAACAACAATAAGACATTCCTGTCTGAAACACTGACAGCAACAAGTCAGTCCTGTCTGAAACACTGACAGCAACAAGTCAGTCCTGTCTGAAACACTGAGAGCAACAAGTCAGTCCTGTCTGAAACACTGAGAGCAACAAGTCAGTCCTGTCTGAAACATGGAGAACAAGACAGTCCTGTTTGAAACATTAAGAGCAACATGTCAGTCCTGTCTGAAATACTGAGAGCAACAAGTCAGTCCTGTCTGAAACACTGACAGCAACAAGTCAGTCCTGTCTGAAACACTGAGAGCAACAAGTGAGTCCTGTCTGAAACACTGAGAGCAACAAGTCAGTCCTGTCTGAAACACTGAGAGCAACAAGTGAGTCCTGACTGAAACACTGAGAGCAACAAGTCAGTCCTGTCTGAAACACTGAGAACAACAAGTGAGTCCTGTCTGAAACATTAAGAGCAACAAGTCAGTCCTGTCTGAAACATTGAGAGCAACAAGTCAGTCCTGTCTGAAACATGGAGAAGAAGTCATTCCTTGGGTTGTCAGTCCTGACTGAAACAATGAGAACAACACACAAAAACAACTAAGATGCTACACACTTTCGTAAATGGGTGCTTGTGTAGAATAGAAGGATTGAAGTAAGGAATATAAGTTTATAAACTAATAAAACGATATTGAATCAGTTTTACATATAACAGTTCACATGAGACAAGGGACGTTTCGGGTTTTACCCTTCGTCAGCCACAAACAGGTGACAAAGACAAGAATTACATATAGTAATAGGTACTACAAAAACATAGGATGATAAGAAACAATACAAAATGAGCGATACAAGCAGATGGAAAAAGTACAATGATAACACAAAAAAATCGAAAAACCTAACAGAAATACCGAAGCAAGAATTTAAATAATTAAATAATAAACTAAACGAAGGAGCCGCGCTAGCGTAGTGGTTACAACACCGCTCTGGCGACCGGGTGATTCAGGATCAAACCCGGGCGACGGCATTTGAGGATTTTTCGTCGACCGGGATTTGAACTGGATTAACTCGAGACCTGGCGAGCACATTTGAAGGAGTGTCGTCGACCAGGGACTGGCGGCTTCTGAGCCGACCCAGCTCTAATGGGTACCTCCGAAAACCGCGAGTATCTGCTTGAATGGCGAGGGACACTTGTCTCTGTACAAGAAAATAGGATACTCACGTAAAAATCAATGTCAGGTTAGACATTAAAAATAACCTGAGATTTCGCCTCGAGTATTAGCCGGCGTACGGAAAAAAAAAAAAACTAAACGAAAAAAAAGAGAATGAACAAAACTTCGGAACAAGTCACTTAGCTAGAGCTGTAAATGCTTGGAATACACAAGATCGCAGTCCTCTCTCCAAGAAATCTCGAAGGAAGTGACGTATAAGGTAGCGACAATTTTTAGAGATACAAAAGGATATGAAACGAACCAAAACCAAAACATAAGAAGATAGATCGAAAAAACAACGAATAAAGAAGAATGAAAGAGAGAGAAAAGCTACCAGAATTTATGCAAAATGATGTTGAACATTGAGACCTTCAGGGCATAAAACGCCCAATTGAAAAAATAAGACGATTCTCTAATGAAAAGCGAGTCCTGTCATCCCCGACACATGAACGGAGGGCCGTGACATGGATATCGGATTTACCTGAATGGTCAGGCCTATTGAAATGAAGGGCCACCGGTAAATGTTTGCCATGATAGATGTCATTCAAGTGCTCACGAAACCTGTCTGCCAAACGCCTGCCAGTTTCACTAATATAGGTAATGCCGCACCTCTTGCAGATGATAGCATAAATAAGGTTTCTGGATTCGCACGTGAAAGACTCTCTAATGATAAATTTTCCTTTCGGAAAAGTGACTGTCTGAGTTTGGAGTACAAACGGACAGCTCTTACATATACGGCGTTGGCACGGTTTAGTGAAGTGGTATGGCAAGACCACTAATGTGGAACTGATGACAAGAACAAAATAAGTGTCAGTGGAACAAGAGATAAGAAAAAGACACTGGCGATAGACAGGACACACACTGCTTTACTATATTATGCAGTTCTCTAAGTCTGTTGATTCTCAACACTGTTCTACAATTATGGGTGAATCCCATGTCTGTAAATAATCTAATTTTGGTATTCTCTGCTGCTCATACTTCTTACATTTTAGTAGAAAATGTACAAATCCCTCCTAGAAAGTCTCAAGTCAAGTTTCAAGTCTCTTAGTACAAGTCTCAAGTCTCTAACAGTAGCTTTCAAGTCAAGTCCTAAGTTGAGGCTCATTTTTTTTAAATCTAAAACTTTTATAGTCAGCTTTTATTAGAACTATCCCATCAATCGTTATAAATAATAATGAAAAATAATAATCTAAATGATTTTTATATTTAAGTTTTTTATAGTAATTTTTTTTCTTGACTGACTGCTTTTAATTGATCAAAGAACATTCATCTAATTTTATCAACTTAAACAAAACACTTTTCGGTTTCTCCAACTGAATGCATTATGATCGAGGATGGCATATGTGGTTCCCCAAAACTGGCAAGTCCCGAGTTGAGTATCTAATAAAAAAAACTCTCCAGTCAAGTTGTTGTGTTGACTTAAGTCTGACATGAGATTGAGTTCATCGACTCAAGGCGACAATACTGGTGCATGGAGGCTGGCAACCTCATATTGTAAAACACTACTACAGAAACTACAACTGCAAGAGCACATTAATGCTTGGTGCAGACGTCCTGCAAATAATGCTCAAAGTACATGTGCAAATGAAAGGATACAGTCTGCAAGATGAGAGAGAGGAAGGGTCTGCGCGGCTAATTGTTAACCCACAGGAAATAAAGTTTGTTCGTTCATATGAGACCAGCTACAGTGGTGACTCCATGTTCCATAAGGATTCAAAGTTTTCAAGAAAACAAAGAAAACAGCAAAATGGCATCAAGTACTTACAGTTCATACTGGGTAATCAGACTTTTTAGGAGAACTGTTTTCTCTACTTTCTTTTTGACCATTCTTTGGACCACAGTTTCATGAGAACATTCATGTGGCTGGTTGCTAAAGAATAGAATGTACAGAAGCTTGGTGAGTTGTAATTATTAGCAAAAGAAAATAATAGGAAGAGCAAAAAACAAATATTTTACAGTCTGAGATACATGGCACAACCAGTCTATACATCCTTTAGCTTCCCAAGGAGCATAGGCTTTCAACACACACGACGTACTCCTGACACATGACATCAGCTCAAGTTCTTTCCCTGTATTCCTCATAATTTTTCTGCCTCCAGTTCTCTTTGACCATGTGTTCTTCAGCTGTCTTTACTTCTTTTTTCTTTCACCCTGTGTTATGATTAAAATTAATAACGAGTGTGTCGATATCATTAGGTAGCTCGACAGGGCTCCTTGTTTGTTTATTTTATACAGAGTCATTTATTAATACAGGAAGTGATGTCATGCCTCTAGGGTGTGTTTGGCAGACGTGAAACTAAGAATGCAGAAGTCAGAGATCGTCTGCAAAGGTCTTCTACCATTGTGTGTCATGGCAAGTGGACGCATGTGTTTGAGCTCCTGAAGATATCATTATTGTACATCCCTGTGTTATTCCATCACTGGTACATCAAGATCTTCTGTGAAGTGTATCTAGTAGCTTCATTTTTAAGGGAGTATGAATTCTCAATGTCGAGTGTGGAAAAATGAGTAATAAATTGTGGAAAATGAAAGGACAGCGTTTAAGACATGAACGGACTGCCTAAGTTTTATAAATGACTTCATATAATATGCCCTTGATTTATTGAACTAAATTGTATTTCAAGTTAGAGCATCATGAAAGTTTAAATAAATATGTATACTGTCCACTGTGTCCATTGTGGCTCAAAGAAGAGTGATTGATGTTGGCTGGTTTCGGTGTCTAGATGTATTGCTACCCTAGAAGTGAGCTTGGCCTACAGGAACCATCCTGTCATATAAAATTAACATTTTAAAGAAAAAAGACACGCAACAACATGGTAATTGCAGAAAAAGAACTGCCTAGTAATGCTATCAACAGGTTTCCTTAATGTGCGTTCTATCCATTGCCAGCGTTTTCTTCCACTTTCTATTTCTTGTCATCAGTTCCACATTAGTGATCTTAACCTCCCACTTCAATCCTTTTTTTTTTTTTAACATACGCCTGCTTTTACTTGAGGCGAAATCTCAGGTTAGTATACCTAACCTGAGACTGATTTTACGTGAGTATCCTATTTTCCCTGTATGTTGACAGGTGTCATCTCACCATTCAGGCAGATACTCGCCGTCTTCGGAGAGTACCCATTATAGCTGGGTCAGCTCAGGAGCCGTTCAAGTTATTCCAGGGCTCGAATTAATTCAGTCCAAATCCCGGTCGATGACACTCCTTCCAATGTTCTCACCCGGGCTTGAATCTGGATCACCTGATCGCCAGCGCAGTGTGGTAACCATTACACCAGCGCAGCTCCCTTCAATCCTTCTATTCACCCATGTGTAACCAGGGCCCGAAAGGGGAGCTAAGAACACTAACATTGTAACATACCATGCATATCATAAGAAATGACTATGGAGATTTGGGCATGGGACCGGATACCTCATTGAAAATTTAAGGCACCCAAAAAAAAAAATTCACAACCCACACACTAATAAAAATGCAGAGGTCTTTATTAAATCAATGCTTATTACATGAGCTTCATTATGTGGACCATGGCACAAACCTCCTTAACTCTTAAAAGATGACAGGTCAGCATTTAGTGCTGGTTTTCCAAGCTGCTCAAGGTCATTTTTCTGGTACATTTGAACTAAGCTTTCTGTTTTGCTTTGTCACAATTTTATTAATCCTCAATCAATTTCCTTTACAACTCTGTATAACATCACCGAACATTTAAAAAAAAAAAGTGAACTGTAATACAACACGAAAACTCAAAGTGGCAGAAAATTCCTTGCATCAAACACGGGAAAGCTGTCACATCCTTTAAAAGTTAATACAAAATTGTATTTCATTTTGGATGGCTTAGTTGAATCTCCTAAGTTATTTGCTTTGCATGACTTGTTCATACTTGTTAGGAGCTGCTCTGGGGTACATGAAACTACAAGGGATATTTTGCAGTAGTGGTTTTGTACCACAGAGCACTCTTGTTAAACACGATGAAAGAGAATGATATATATGCAAGTTGTGAAGGGTGACCTGGGGTTAGTTACAGGGTCTTTGTCTAATGTCTTGTGAAGTGGAAGGAGGTCTTTTTGACATGTGTTGTTAACATGGGCGGATGCATACATGTCAGTAGAAGTATGTGATGTACGTCTGAGAAAGACAAATGATATTTGAGCATCTATATATATTCGAATTGTCTGTGCCGAGATCAATGTTGGATTGAAAATTAGAATGTATAGTTCCCAGAACTGGAGAAGAGAACTGGTGAACTAGTAGTAGGGATGGTACAGGTAGTTAACTGTACAGTTCTAGATGGTAGCTGTAGAAGAAAGCTGTGTAGTAAGTCACCTTCTTGCTAGAGCTATCCTGTGCTCCAAGGGTGTTTTATAAATATGTGAGTGCAGCTCGTATTTATTCCCTATCAATTTTAAGTTATTATTTCTTTGATCACACAGCAAAATTTAAACAATTTAATAACTGCAGTTATAAACAAATCAATACACTTTTTTTTAATTCATGATGTATAGTTAAAAAAAAATGCATCACCTTGGTTTATCAATATAAAATTTTTTTTTACACAACTTACAAATCAAGTAAAGTGTCACTGTTTGGTCATTTTCATCATGTTATTGGCTTGGGTGACCTGGTTTTTGTTTTCACCTTAAGTTTTACTTAACTTGCTCCACACGTTGTAGTAGCTGACTTCCCTTGGTCGTTAAAACATCTGGACATTCAAGACGCTATGCTTATGCCAGGAACAGTGTTGGTCCACTGGTTAATAGTTCACAATTTCCAAAAAAATTTTTCACCACTAGCTAAATCCTGCATAATGTGACCAGGTTATGGTATCTGTGGTTTATAACCTAGAGGACCTTCTGATGCTGATTTGCCACTGTTGATTAGACTCCTCATTTTGGCAACACTGTCTTGAGGCTGTCGTTGAGTCAGTCATAAGGGGGTACGCCGTACAACAATAGCATAATATTAATTTTAAATATTCATAAATTTTATATATTAGATATTTTGTTAGCTTAATGATCTATACCCACATACCCTCAGAACAGTGGTACTTAGAAGTGTGCAGCTGTAAGAAGCTTCGATCTACAAATCGCTCACAACAGCGGTCAGTTGTGGCTTCTTCTCAGTTATCTTGTTGTGTTATAGGTTAAGACTTCTAATATATAAGAGTCAGCCCTCTAGATATCTTCTCAGAGCTTATTTAAATTATATGGTTCCTAAATAGGACCACTGCTCAGAACCGTGTCTTCTTCTTTCTTTGATCCTTAGCCGCCGACCGTCAAAGCAGTCAGTGGCCATCACGCCTAGTGGCGTCTTGTAGGGCAACAACAAATTGATTCCACTTTGCTCGGTCGGCGGCCATCCTTCGTACAGTGCCCCAACTCTGGTTCATTCTTTGCATCTCAGCCTCCACAGTCCTCCGCCAGGTTGTTTTTTGGTCGGCCTCTCTTTCGTTTTCCTTCAGGGGTCCAAAGCATAGTTGTTCTTGTGATGGCATCGGGGTCTCTTCTGAGGACATGGCCAACCCAGCTCCAGCATCTGCCAGCTATGATGGTGTGCATGTCCTGTTGCTTGCTCCGAGTAAGCAGATCTTGGTTGGTGATGGTATTCGGCCAAAAGATTCGGTGAATTTCAGAACTGTGTCTGAGATGGGTTTATTCACCAAATCTAGATCTAACCCTTTCCTTCTCAGAAGTCTGACCAGAGTTCACTTTTCCTCTAGTAGATTTTCATGGGATTTCAATGCTGTTGTGCGAATTTTCTGATAAAATCCTAATTTCCTCGTCAAATACCAAAGATAATGATTTCCCACTGCCATAATTACAGGTAGTTGTAGTTGCTGTTCAAATTCCAAAAATAATTAACCTGATCGAGGCATTAACCATAAAGTTGTAGCAGAATTTCTGTTGTGCAATTGGTTAATTAACCTGTATTCAACTCATTTGATGATTCCAGACATGTATATGTGGCAGTATCCTATGCTGATTATCTGTACCCTAGCAGAGTCTATGAACCCGGGCTAACCCTACTACAACATCTAACAACACAAATCGTAACATTGCAACATACAATAAGTAATAAGTATGACCTACGCAACAACTAGAAAATGAAGCAGCTGGAAACAGTAAAATGAAATATGTGAGTGAGAACCAAGTGGCTCTTGGCAAAAGAAAATGCAAGCAAAATGGATGAAAAACAACAGAAACCACCTATACGATACAGGGAAAAAAAAAGATAAGAAATCAGATTATTGAAATAAGAGTAAGTTTAAAGTGTCAAATTGTGTGGATGTACATGTGTGTTTCTCGTTCTTTGATGTCATTGTCTTTCCTAACTAAGGAATCACGTACCTATTTACAGTTGGCTTGTAAAACTTTGAGAACCACTGCTATAATCTGCTTGTCTTTGCCTTTCCTAACCCAAGAAAGGAGTCAGGTACCTATTTACAGTTGGAATGTAAAACTTTGAGAACCGCTGCTTTAATCTGCTTGTCTTTACTGTCAACTTACATGTTATCACGTCCATTGATGCCAACTTGAGTGTAGACAAGGTAGACTCCAGGGTGTTTCACCTTAATCTTATAGTAACTGTTATCTCCTACAGGTACCAGTTCAAAACCATGAAGACCTGGACTGTTTTCATCCTTGTCCCACGTAAAGTAAGTATCCTCACCTTCTGAAAAATATAAATAGGATAGGGTGATATCAATCAGAACCAATCCTGACATATGGGAGTGAGTCATGGACAATTAGTAAACAAGTAGGGAACCACATGAGGCCACAGAGATGTTTTACAGAAGAATGTTAAAAATACCATGGACAGCCGAAAAGAGTAATGTAGATGACCTGAAAGAGGTCAGTGTGCAAAGGAAACGTATTTCACAAGTTAGAAAGGGGCAATCCACTTTTTTGGGGCATGTTATGAGAAGAGGAAAGCTGGAATATATCGTAACAACAGGTAAGATTGAAGGGAAAAGAGATAGAGGAAGACAAAAAGAGCAAATACTAGACAGTTTGACATCGTGACATGGAAAGAGGTTAACGACAAAACTGATAAATTGTACTGGAGACAGGAAGCTGTGAAGAGAAATGATCTCCTACACCACTAGGCATGGTACTTGAAGAAGAAGAAGATCAATTATTCTTCCTTTTGCGCTCTTTATGACGCACGGAGCCATCACTGTAGCTGGTTCGACTGCAGGAAGCCTGCATCAGTCACATGCTCTTGAAGCAGTGGTTTCTGTGGCAATTTGTTTCCCATGATGCAGTTTGCCAACCCTATACACTATTACTCACCTTGTCCCGACATGCCTTAGGGGGGAGGTAGTCCTGTTCTTTCTTTGTTTATTCAGAGACCGCCGGGAACTACACGCGGTGGTATTATAAATTATTGTTATAAAATAATGTTAATATTAGAGACATTTATTGAGTGTCAGAGGAGTCATCATCGTTGTCACCATCATCATCGCCATCATCAGCAACAGCAGTATCATCATCATCATGATCACCATGATCATCATCATGATCACCATCATCATGATCATCATCACCACCACCATCATCATCAGCAACAGCAGTATCATCATCATCATGATCACCATCAGCAGCAGCAGTATCATCATCATCATGATCATCATCACTAGCATGATCATCATCACTACCATGATCATCATCACTACCATGATCATCATCACTACCATGATCATCATCACTACCATCATCATCATCATCGACCTTCAGCTTGCTGTGGAACAAAGGTCTTCAACAAATGTCATGCAAGTCCATCCTGTCCTGTTCCCTCCATTCAATTTCTATCTTCTTTGTCCCTTGCACATGTCTGTATCCAGCTCTCTTCTCCTTTTATTCTTTTACCCTGGGGATTCCAGAGCAAAGTCTGTCATGTAATGGTTTCCTCCATACGTGTCCCATCCATTGATAGCACCTATTCCTCAGCTTTTGTTCCACCGGGTCTGGGTCTTTCCACCACTTCACTGCCATGGCTTCACTTTCATGACTGACTTCACTACCATGACTTCACTTTCATGACTGACTTCACTACCAAGACTTCACTTTCATGACTGACTTCACTACCAAGACTTCACTTCCATCACTTCACAACCAAGACTTCACTACCACTTAAACCAGTATCCCATAGACTTTTACTTATTGTAATTAGTTTTATTATTCACTTTTCTCTTATCTTTTTTGAAGCTCTGGTTATTGTTGTTTCATAATTTTGTTTGCTGACCTATTTTATAAATTAAGTATGTCAAAAAATAATAATAGTAAACACTGTAAAGAGCATTACAACACGAGGCAATCTGATCACCAGAAGAGTCCCCCATCTGAGATAAATAAATTAAGGGGCTGCTGTAAAACTGGTAAGGAATATAAGTATATAAACCAATAAAACGGTATTGAATCAGTTCTACAAATAACGGTTCACATGAACATATGAACCGTTATTTGTAGAACTGATTCAATACCGTTTACTTCCTTGCGGCTCTAGGTGGTGGGTTCCCTTTGGTTTCGACTCCAAGTCTCAACTGTAATATGAATACATTAAAGTACGAACCACACATTGTAATATAATGCGAATCTTGACATGTACGATATCCTGTAAATAAACATGGCTACAAACTGAACATGCTTTTACTGAGTGCCTTCTGAAACATGTGTGTGCTTGTGTAGATGACGAGGTAATGCTTATATACATACATCATAACATTACATGGTGGCAGCGGTCGATACCGGACTGACGCAAAAAAAACAGCTACACGATAACACGTGAGTACAGTATTCGGCTAATTTTCGTCATCGAGGTCAGCCATGGCGGCGAAACAATATCGCAACGCACCGCAAATGAGATTCGCCGGTCAAGATGATAAGAGTGAAGCTTTCTTGTTATGGCGCCAACGCATAGATCTATATTCCAAGACCACTGGTCTGGAAGGACAAACCCTAACTCCATATATCCTAGAAGCATTGGACGATGAAGGTTTGAAAATTTACAACAGTTTTGCTACCGCCATGCCTGTGGAGTCGGCGACAGACCCCGCAGCCATATTGGACGAATTTGAAAAACGTCTGATAATAAAGCACACGAACTTTAGAGCGGCAAGATTAGAACTTCACCACCTGCGACAGAAACCTGGTGAAAGTCTAGATGATTTTTTCACTCGCATCAAGGAGAAAACAAGTGTATGCAAATTTAACAAAGAAGAAGAAAAAGAGCGAATTATCGAACAGATCCTTCTCAGCACACCAATGCCAGAGTTCCAGAAATGGATACTGAGCCAGAGTGATACACTAACTGTACAACAACTTCTGGATGAAGGCAGGAAACACGAGGCACAAGCACTAAACATTAAACAAATTCAGCAAGGTACATTAGCAGCCCAGGTGGATGCAGTGAAAAGCTATAAACCCAAACACAACAAAGCAACTGGTTCGAAGCAACAAGAAAAACACAACACAAGCAGAGGTGCTATGTGTAAATGTTGTGGCCTAAACCACATACAAAACCACTGTCCAGCTAAAGACTCTACATGTCATTACTGCAGAAAGAGGGGCCACTGGATAAAATTATGTTTCAAGAGGAAACAAGACAGTGCTCAACACAACCTTCACAGCAGAGAGTCATCAAAACAAACACACTTTATGATGACTGAGGACCTTGACTCCAGTGAAGAAAGTGATCCTTCCACATTTGATACTGTGAAGATACTAACTTTCAGTAATGAACCAAAGAGAACGCAGGCTTTCTGCAAGGTACAATTCCGAATACCAGGAATTAAAAGGCACAAAGAAAGATATATTCGGTTCAAGATAGACACAGGTGCCCAAGGTAACACTCTACCCTTAAGAATATTCAGACAGATCATGCCTGACAAGGTGGATGAGCAAGGATTTCCCACAAGGGATGTAAAAAGTAAGAGTGGCAGGACAAAGCTAAGAGCTTACAATGGAACAAATATAGACTGTTTCGGAGCAGTAACACTTGAATGTTTATACAGAGACTCTGAATGGACATCGTCAACATTTTACTTGGTAGATGTTGAAGGACCTGCAATTTTGGGTTTACCAATGTGCGAAAAGCTGAGTGTGGTAACTATTAACAACATTAAAGCTGACAAAAAAGAACATCTTACTCTACACGTCACTGGAGAAGATGACCTTAAACAGCGATTCCCAGAACAGTTCGACAGAATAGGCAAACTTCCAGGAAAGGCAAGATTCTTTTTAAAAGACAACGCTGAGCCAAAGATAGACCCACCTAGAAAGTATCCTATACATGTTAAACAGAAACTTGCCACAGAACTAGAAAAGATGGTGCAGAACGATGTTATTAGAAAGGTTGAAGAGCATTCTGATTGGTGTAGTAGTATCACAACCGTTCTGAAGCAGGATGGTTCTCTTCGGGTTTGCCTTGACCCAAAACACTTAAACAAGTCTAAAGCGCTGTCCACACAAAATGCATACAGTGGAAGAGATAACTCACAGATTCCACAATGCCAAATATTTTTCTAAACTAGATGCTGTACACGGATACTGGAGTGTTGAGATAGCAGAGGAAAGTCAACTCCTTACAACTTTTCGAACACCATTCGGCAGATATTGTTTCAAGAGACTCCCATTTGGTTTGAATGTATCACAAGACATCTTCCAACAGAAGATTGACAACATTGTTGAGCAATGTTCTGGTACAGTGGCTATTGCGAATGACATTGTAGTCTGCGGCAGGTCAGAACAAGAACACGACCGTAACTTGATTAACTTGATGCATGTAGCACAGGCCAATGGGCTAACATTCAACAGCAAAAAGTGTACAATTAAGGCAACGGAGATACAATTTTTTGGATTGCTGTACACCCAGAATGGTGTAAAACCAGACCCTAAAAAGGTTGAAGATATTCATGACATGCCAACACCAGCTACAAAGAAGGAACTGCAACAATTCTTAGGTGCTGTCAATTTCCTAGCACAATTCATACCAAATTTGTCAGCTGCTGCAGAACCTTTGCGATCTCTACTACAGAATGAAACTCCGTATGAATGGTCAGAAGACTACCAACACATATTCAACCACTTGAAGACCCTCATATCATCTGATGCATGCTTGAAATACTATGACATGCAAGCACCCACTTTTCTCATGGTTGATTCCAGTCTGAAAGGCCTAGGAGCAGCACTTTTGCAACCAGACAAAAATCCTGAAGGACACTATGCCAAAGAACTTCGTCCTGTAGCTTACGCAAGCAAATCATTAAGTTCTGGCGAAAAGAAACTTGCAAACATTGAAAGAGAAATGCTAGCTGTACGTTTTGGAATCAAACGCTTCCACACATTTCTTTTCAACCGCCCATTTACAATTCTCTCAGATCACAAGCCACTTGAGATGATTCATAAAAAACCAATAGCTTCAGCACCACCACGACTACAAGCTCTGTTATTGGAAACACAAGGTTATGATTTTAATATTCAGTATATCCCAGGAGAGGATATAGGTCTTGCAGATGCTCTCAGCAGACTACCAAACCCCAACAAGACAGCAGATCTTACCCCAAACATCAAAGTTGATTTTGTCAAGTTTAGCGATAATCGGCTTGAACACATCAGAGAAGACACAATGAGAGATCCTATCCTTAACTCTCTCAAAGAACTGATATACCATGGATGGCCAAGCTCTATCAGGGAAGTTCCAACACACATCCGTCCATACTACTCGATGAGGGACGAGTTAAGCATCGAAGATGGTCTGATCCTTAAAGGAGATCGCATTGTTGTACCAGAAACACAACGCGATATCATCCTTAAACAGCTCCATAATAGTCACCTTGGTATTGTGAAGACACAACTGAGAGCAACGAAAGATGTTTACTGGCCACAGATAAACAAGGACATAGAAACACTATGTAAAAAACTGTTCAATTTGCCAAGAACATGCAAATAGGCAGTGCAGAGAACCTCTCATACCATCAGACATACCATTGAGCCCTTGGAGCATTATAGGAACTGATATTTTCTCAATCGACAATAATGACTATCTTATTATTGCTGATTACTACAGCAAATTTCCCATCATTGAGAAACTTCCACAACCCTCACCATCAGCTGTTATTGCAGACATTACAAAGAAGTATTGCAGCATGTTTGGCATCCCAGATGAAATTAGATCAGACAACGGTCCACATTTCTCAGGTCAAGCATACAGAAACTTCACTAAGGACTGGAAGATCAAACACACAACATCATCACCTAGATACCCTAAATCTAATGGTTTCATTGAGAGACAGATACAAACTATCAAGTCAATCATGAAGAAAACAAGAACAGAGGATGTACACCTAGCTCTCTTGAGATGGAGAACAACACCGGTAGACAGTAAGATCGACAGTCCAGCAGAACTTATGTTTGATAGAAGAATTAAAGACCTCCTACCATCTAAGGTCCACTTCCGTCCACAACATAGAGACAGCACATATGATCAACTTCAGCATCGTCAGCAAGTTCAGAAATCCAACTATGACAAATGTGCTAAAGACTTACCACCATTATACCCTGGTCAGCATGTGACTACCTACAACCACAACAATGACACATGGTCAAAAGCAACAATCATTTCCAGAAACCCTGAACCCAGGAGCTATACTTTAAGACCAGACAGCAGCAGCAACCTCCTGAGGCAAAACAGAGTGGACATAAGAGAAATCCCACAGAATACAACAGAACAGAGAATTCCCATGCTTTCAACAGACAATGCAGTAACTCCAGACTTTGGTGCCCCACAAAACCAACAAGCGCCAAGGCCGAAATCACAACCAACTCAAGCTAAACCAGGGACTTCCGCAGAACCACCAGCACTTTACACCACTCGTTCTGGCCGTACAGTGACACCTCCCAGCCGATACAGACAGTTTATGTTCCCAGTAGTAGACTATTCGCAAGCAGCCTGGGGGTGTCACTGCTCTGCGCGGACCTTGTTTACCGAGGCGGCGTCCGAGCTCGTATGGTGAAAATATGGTTGCGTTATCTTCAAAATAGCCCTGTCTTTCCCGTGGCTTTTCTGCCATCCTGCAACTTTGAGTTAGGGAGTTCTGAGCTCCAGTCTCTTTCCCAGGCATTTTATCCTGGCCTGGCACGCATACAGAGGACCCCACTTCTGGTTCTAAGTTAGCAGTTGGGGATAGGTGGGGTAGCACACTGTGCATTCCCCGTCATCCAGGGGGCTCTCCAACTATGCAGAGCTTGCACAATGCTGTGCTCTGGTTCGGGGCTCTCCCAAGGAATCCTCACGTCCTGC
Source organism: Oreohelix idahoensis (assembly GCA_024509875.1). NCBI lineage: Eukaryota > Metazoa > Mollusca > Gastropoda > Stylommatophora > Oreohelicidae > Oreohelix > Oreohelix idahoensis. The sequence continues at coordinate 222,091 of JAMPIV010004726.1, forward strand.
ACAGAGCCACTTCCCGATACCCACCACCTGCCAACCCTCCATTGTAGTAATCTCCTGCATGCGGCCATCCAGTCAAGAGCCAGTAATAAGTCTGGTGCCCAAGTGATCCCCCCAAGCTCAGTGTGCAATGCTGGGTTCTCATCATGCTGCAACACAGGAGGGATTGTGATGCTCAGCCATCTCTCTCAATTCTGCACCGATAAGTGACATCGGGGACTTAACTTTGCCTCAGTACTGGGAGGCCCCGTTTCCGGGTACACCACACACAGCCAATTGAGGCAACGGTCGCCATGGGCGTGATAGACGACAAACAGTGAAGAATGAGGCAAGAAAGCATTTAACCCATGAAGTGGGGGTGGATTGGTGCAGACCAGAGCATGTACCACTCGCCGGTGGGTTCTGCATCTACACCTATAGGGTTCCACCCACTCCTCAGCCCATTTAGTCTGGCCCCTCACCCAGGACCTGTCCGGCTTGGGTGACCCTGCCAGGAGTAAAACTCCCGCCGGCATAGCTCCCGGGATCATTGAGGCGCTCAAGCTCTCCAACCACGGCAAGGTAGGCTTACATGTGGAGAGATACAGACAGTGACATATATACTCACACTGAGCATTACACATACTTATCCTTTCTCACATGAAACATTTCGTTGGAAATGTTTGCACACATTTTTTTTTCAAAAAAGGGGGGATGTAATATGAATACATTAAAGTACGAACCACACATTGTAATATAATGCGAATCTTGACATGTACGATATCCTGTAAATAAACATGGCTACAAACTGAACATGCTTTTACTGAGTGCCTTCTGAAACATGTGTGTGCTTGTGTAGATGACGAGGTAATGCTTATATACATACATCATAACATTACATCAACCTCCTGTTGTTTTTTTTGACTGCACTGGGAACTGAACCCATTACACCTTGTCCACAATTACTAAACCAGCTCTTCACTCCTGGTTTTATCCATTTTGCCAACTTGAAGAGGTTATGAAAGTAGAGACTTTGTGCAAATAAACTTTCCATCCTGAATTTCATTACCTGCTGCGATAAAAATAAACAGCTAAGGATTAAAAAAAATATGAATAAACAGAAAAGGAATAAGAAATATAAAGTTAATAATTTATCCTACCAATGTTTAAGAGTTTTCCTTTTTCTTTTCCCACAAGATGAATGTATGCTGGAGCACCCACATGCTGAAATAAAAATATAGAACTTAATTACTATAACACTCATCAAGACAATAATTCTTCTTCTTCTTCCGTCCTTAGCCACCGACCGTCAAAGCAGTCAGTGGCCATTACGCCTAGTGGCGTCTTAGGGCAACAGCAGATAGGTTTTCTTTGCCATTGTTTCCCATCACGCCTATTGGCATCTTTAGGGCAACGGCAAATCAATCCATTTGCTGTTGTTTCCATAATCGAAGTGACTGGCAAACGGGTGATCAGCCCGTTGGTCAAGACAATAATATAGAGCATTTATTACTAATATGTAAGAGATATGAACAGCAGAGAATCCCAATATTAGATTATTTGCAAGCATCAAATTCATCCACAACTATTGAACTAGTGTTAAGAATAGACAGACCTGGGGAACTGCATATCATAGTCAACAGTATTTAACAAGAACAAATATTAAAATAAAGTCAATAGTGGGTTTCTAGGGCCTGAAAGAGGAGCAAAGAATAGTAACACAGCAATGTTCTATGCATGTCATAAGATATGACTAAGGAAGGTTGGGCATGGGGCCAGTTACTCCATCCAGTAGAAAATTCTTAAAACCAATAAAATTTCAAGAAACAGTAAACCAATTCAGCCATCCAAGACAAAAGATAGCCTCTTGTAAAGAGGCAAAAGTTGCAACACAGAGAAAACCGAAAAGTACCTGGCTTGTTGACTGACCTTTTTTTTTTTTGCTAGGAAAATCTCCAGAATTGGTAACTGGAATGTTTGTACTTTAAATGAGCACGAGAAAACTGCATTTTTTGGCAGCAGAAATAAGTGAAATAAGAGATGAGAAGAAGACACAGGACATGGATAGGACACGCACCGAGGAAACATGTCAATAGAATGACCAGGCATTCCTTGTTCTGGAATCTACAGGGCAAGAAAGTTAGAAGGAGACCAAGGAATACATGGAGAAGAGAGCTAGAGACAGAACTGAGGGTATGAAGGAGATATGGAATGACCTTGGGACAATGGCACAAGACAGGAAGAATTGGCCTACATTTGTTGAAAGCCTATGCTCATTGGAAAGCTAAAGGGTGATGATGATCATTAGCGGGGACAAGGCGGGGAAAGTGAAGGTGTTAAGGGATCTTTAAGTTGCCTGAGTTGTCTGCTTGGTCTAGGCGATATTTGGTTTAATCTCAGCTTTCATAAAATATAGTAGCCGCTCCCCATAGGAACGTTCTGTTCAAAATGTGTAATGGCAACATGTAACATTTCTGATTCAGTTCTTGAATTGGCAAAATTCAATCAACTTGATATAGGGAAATGACACTTCATTTTGACGACTTGAAATTTATTAAACGATATTACAGACGACAATGTCTTCACAAAGTTCACCCTATATATATTTTCAGTCATTTCAAATTAGTCATTCATTCTAACTTTCTATCTGTTCAGTTCCAATCAATGTAGTATGCATTATACTTTTGAATCAATATTTTCTGCTCCAATTTATTCTTACATCTTGATCAGTTGCTCCTGATATATTTTATTCTTTTATCAACTATTTACTTTTCTTTTAATTTACTTTAGCTCAACACATCTTCAAAAAAACCTGTTCCTTGGACTAGTCAACACATCTAGTCAAAATCATATATTTCCACGTCGGGGAATTGGCGTCCCGAAAATATCACTTTTTATATTTGGGGCAATTCCTAGAGCCCTTAAATATATTCAATAAACAAACTTATTATTTAATTACTACACCTGCCTTATTGGAGCTCAAATATGTCCACAGTCAATACACACTGAATAATGGCTTAACATCCACACCCAAAACACAGCCAGACGCTAGCAGCGTAACATATACTCTGACTGTCTTCATAACACATAGTTACCAATTTCTCAGCAATGCTAACATATATTCTCATCTTTCATGCATTTAGTTGAGGCACGACATGGTGTGGAGAAATCCCGGTATTAATAATAAATTCACAGCGATTAATTTCACACCATGAAGACAAATAAAAGTCAGTTGAATGTCAGTGTAACGAACAGTTTTAGTGTAAGGGGAAGTAAACTGGAGTATGTTAGTAGTTGAAATAGATTTTGAGTTATAGCACTTAGTTGCTTGTAGCTATCGAATTATTTAGAGAGTATCTCGTGATAGTTTCGAGAGACAGATTACAGACAGCGTGAAAAGCGCTGATATATTTATTCTGTATTGTTTTGAGTTGGGTGAGAGAAGCTCGCTGCTAGCCCGCAATTGTTTGTGTTGAGTTTAAGCAGTGAGAAAGTCTCGTGACTGCTTTTGAGCGGTACGGGTGTGTTATCTAGGGAGAGTGTTCCGGGCGTTTTGACCGGGTAGGAAGACAGTGTTTTTTTGGGAAGTGTGAAATGCCTGTACAGTGCTGAATTTAAAATGTCGACGGATTTTTCGCTGTGGGTACAGCGTAGTATGAAACTGCAGTTTTTGATGATTGTGGAAATGTTTATAACTGCAGTGTGCAGTCTTTAAAGGCCATTATCTCCTGTGTGAGGAGTCCTGAGTTTAATAAGAGTACTTTAGGCCATGAATCATGATAGCTCCTGTGAGAGGATTGTTATTGAGGATTCTTTATAGAGATGAGTTTAATAAGAGTACTTTAGGCCATGAATCATGATAGCTCCTGTGAGAGGATTGTTATTGAGGATTCTTTATAGCGCTGAGTTTAATAAGAGTACTTTAGGCCATGAATCATGATAGCTCCTGTGAGAGGATTGTTATTGAGGATTCTTTATAGCGCTGAGTTTAATAAGAGTACTTTAGGCCATGAATCATGATAGCTCCTGTGAGAGGATTGTTATTGAGGATTCTTTATAGCGCTGAGTTTAATAAGAGTACTTTAGGCCATGAATCATGATAGCTCCTGTGAGAGGATTGTTATTGAGGATTCTTTATAGCGCTGAGTTTAATAAGAGTACTTTAGGCCATGAATCATGATAGCTCCTGTGAGAGGATTGTTATTGAGGATTCTTTAGAACGCTGAGTTTAATATGAGTACTCTAGGCCATGAATCATGATATCATTGTAGCTGCCGAGTGCGCAGTTCTTCTATGAGAATTTTATATCCTGTGTTGTGAGTGTCGGTTCCAACACGCACTCACTATCACCTATTGCAAAGCGTACAAGCTGGCCACCCTATTTGCAACAGTGGTGTGCTAGTTTTATAGGATCAGACACCCGCGAAATTCGCGTGATATTAATTCACAAGTGTTAGCATGTAGCCTGAGTGGCGTTAGTATATGAAAGACAGACATCACATTTGAGAGCTGTATCCAGGCCCAAGGAAAACTTATTCAGTATCAGTTAAACTGGGAACTGTTAACTCAAGTCGCAAGTCGCAACTCGCAAGTCAAGGAATTTATTACTCAAGATTATGAGATGTCATGATATACAGTGGCGTCTGTATACCAGTACAAGTAATCATCTGGCAGTATGAACGAGTGGTGTACCTTCTTTCAACGAAATTGACAGACGGTGACCCATTTCCTGCTTTCCTGTGCGGTGTGTTAGCACGTAGCGTGCTGAATCGAGGACCTGAGCGGAATCAAGGTGTCAAGTTCCAATGCCTTTCTGTTGTCGATTGTTTTACCATTGAACTTTGTGATATCCAGGGTGTTAACGGAAAGGAACAGAAGAGTTTTCATTCAAGATAAGTGGTTATGTTTGTGATGTGAACTGTGTCGCCTTAACTATGTCAACGAGCCTTCCTGTGCTTTGCATCTCCTATACTGTTGAAATCTGTTGTTTTTGTTGTCTAATTCTATATAGACATATTATTAGGATTTAGTATTGATGCTAAGTATTGATGGTTGTATGATATAGGATGACTTCCCTCATATGATGTTATAAGGGTTCTTTGAAAAGGAATTGATGATACAAAGTTATGAATAATATTTTTGGTATACATACTGAACTGTGTGAAATGGAAGGGTAATTGTCAGAACTTCTTGAAACATAAACTTGCGACATTAATAATTATACTGATATAGATATATAGTTAACTGAGTGATTAAATCACCATGGATTTTGATAATAATCCTGCAGATATAAGGCCTATGTTGGAGAGTGCATTGTTAATAGGTAGAGATGAAAAGGGATTGAGAGGTCCAAGACTTGGAGTATGGATCATGGACGATTTGTTGGTTAATGTGTCAGTATCCCTAAAGTTATTTGCTGAACATAACTTTAAGCTTCTTTGTAATTCAATAATGGCTAAGGATTTGATTGATTTGCTACAGCACCTTCGTGTGTTTTTACAACAGTATATTGAACTTGCACGGACAGATAATGCAAAATATATTCAAAATGATCCACAACGGTATTCCTGATGAGCAGAAAAAGGAATTAGGAAGTGAGAAACAAATAAAAGTCAACAAACAGAGTGCCCTACGGGAAAGGGACAATTGTTTAAAAGTTACTACTGAAGTGAGTAAACTACACGAAACAGTCTCTAAACTCGAAAATGAGTTAGATAAGTCAAACACGGAACTTACTAAAGTACATGCGGCGTTAAATGCAGCATTGAACAAGAACAAAGAGTTGGAAATTCGGGTGAAAGACAAAGATGATGAAGTGGGTAATCTCACTCGAGAAGTTAAAAAAAAGAAAGAGATACATGAGAAATTGAAAGTTCAGGCCAAGAAATGTGAGAAATTATGTAATGAAACATTTATTAGGCTGTTAAGTGACAATGCGAATTTTAGTCACCAAATGAAAGAAAAGTATACAGAATTTCCGAAGAAAGATGATGTATTTATGGATAATGATGATAGTCAAATTGAGGCACGACGAATTGATGCAAATAAAGAAATGGATGGAAAAGAGAGATTAGAAGAGTTAACGACTGAGAGAGAGGAGATGATTAAGATTGAGAGATTGTTAACAGAGGAGAGAAGTAAAGTTTTGACATTTGACAAATTAAATAGGAAATTAAGTGAAGAAATTTCACAAAAAAATGTTGAAATTGCAGAAAGTACAAAAAGGGTACAGGGTCTACTCGATGTTATTTTGAACAGCGGAATATGGTCTTCTGTAAATGTGGACAATGCTAGACAGAAGGGTGTTTACCAACAAGAAAAAAAAGCAAAGATCCAGCCCGATACAATCTTTGCGGAGAGAAAGGTTAGATGTGATAGACAAATATCTTTTCGAGGAAAATATAACTTTCGAAGGTCTTTTGATTCTGCTTCCAATAGCAACGAATCTTGGCGGAAGTGTAATAGAGAGAATGATAAGGTAACAGTCAGTCCTGATAGATTTCAAGCTAAAAGCCCAAAGATTAAACGAGTAACTGATTTTGGAAGTTCTCATAAGATGATAACAAGGGATAAAGTTATAAGTAGTGGTTCCAAGGATGAAACCCATTATAGGCGTAACGATAAAGATACTTATAGATCTGCAGATGATACTGTAAACAAGCATATTGTCAAAGAAAAGAATGGAAAGAGTTTTTTGTAGGAGAGATGTTTCTAAGATTAGAAAGTACCAAGGAAATTCATATGATAATAATTTTCCTTCTCAGAGAGATAAGAGACAGGTTAATGTATCTCAACAGTTTAATTCTCAGAATTTTAAAAATAATGGTACAGACAAATACAAGAAGAGTTTTCAATCGTGCAATAATTTTTCTGACAGATTTTTTGTGCGGAGTAGAAATGTTAATCATAACAAGTCTGACTGGGATTATAGACATAATAATAGTCTCAAACAAAGAGGAAATGATGATAAATATTTTGATCAAACGACGAATAATAAGAGCAATTATGCTAATTTTGCTCGACATGAGCCTAGAAGCATTGTTATTAAGCAAAGTAGCAATGATAATGATGTCACAAATACTACTGCTTGTTATGTTTCTGATTTTGAAAGAGCAGCACGTTGTTGTGAACTTAAACGAAGAGTCGATGACATCGTGGGGTGACCAGATTTCCACACGGACCACAGTGCGGGGTAATTGTTTGTTTAACCTCTCCGTTGTTCGTAGTAAATTTCACCATTCATTAAAATGGAATTTTCATTTGTATTTTTTGAACAGAGGCGACTTCTTGATATGGGTCAGCGCTCCTGTTTACGTTAACGGCTGTTTACGGTAGCGGCAAGAATATAGGTCAACATTGTGCCCGAGCGAGTGTTTTCTCAAGCAGAACATATCAACGTGCTAACCATGATTCGACGTTTTACCCCTAGTGTTTATGAGATGTCGGCAAGACCTATGGAGATTTTTGTTTGCGTTTGATTTTTGTTTTGTTTGTTTATTAGGACAGTAGATGTTAATGTATTCTATTGCATAGATCATTATAGGTTGTTATATTATGATCATCATCTTTACGCATCATTTGATGTCTATTGTTTTTTTTTATATGTATGACTGTTTTAATTATAAATTAGTTCATTTCGATGCTATTTTTATACTATTGTGTTTTGGATAATATGTAGTGTGTTAGATGGTAGTGACGTGTTGTTTACTATTCATGAATGCAATGAGCAGATTTATATTTAACCTTACTGGTTACAAACTTATGCCTATTTTTTATACTCTGGTGTAGAACTTGCAGTTTTTTTTTTAGTTTTGTTTTACAGATGTGTTGGGTAGAATAGTTTTGTACATGATGAGTTTGCCAGCCCTATGCACATACTCATTAGTTGGAATGTTACAATAGTTATTTTTAATATATCAGATGGAGATAGATATAAATTATTAACTATATAACACTGTAGCTAAGCTGAACGTCATTGTCAGCCGAAAATATTTAAAAGTTTAAATTGAACTGTATAGAGAAAATTAACAGCGGTTGCTGATATTGTTATTTGATTGGAAAATCTAGAGATCTGATTTAAGCACTTGCTTAACATACATTACGTTGTTTTCATGTATTTGCAAACTTGTATTTTGGTAATAGTGTGTTTTTTCTATGTGTTTCTCTGTGACGTATTTTTGAAAAAACTTACACGTGTTGTGTAGTGTTTGCTTAGATGCAGGAATTGTTATATGTCTCTCATTTTGCTAAAACTAGTTTTTTGTTAATTTGTTAATTATAGATTTGAATTAATTAAATTAAAATACTATTTTTATGTAACTTAGCATTACGAAATATTTTTGTACTGTATTTTTTTGGAAAATATTTTTTTTTTCCAGACATTGTAATTTTTTATTTTTGTTTTTGTGTATGCCTAGCGTTTGACTATGTGCTATGTTTGATATGTAGAGTAATGTTAGTTCTTTAAAGAAAGTTTTTTGTTTGTTTTTTGGATGTTATGTTGTATTAGCGCTTGATTATGCGTTGGTCTTATAGCAATGCTATCACTTTTTTTGTGTGGTGTCGATAATTTATTGTTGATTATGTATAACTTGTATAACTTGTTTAAATTACTGATTATGTTTTGTTTAGTTATAAACTATTTTTTGTAGTATTAGTATAGGAATACTTTGTTATTTTCTTTTGTGCTTTTCGATCGTGTTTGTATTTATTTTGAAATACGTTGTTGATCTAAATTGTTATTAGTATATATTTTTATCAACGTTCTCTATATTCTTACCTTTTGCTTTCTATCTGTCTCTGTTGATTATCCTTCATTCCATTCCTGCTTTTCTATTGTCTTTTCAGTATGGTTTCATATTTTGTTTACATTTCGTGCTTTATTTACGTTTCACTTCATTTTCCTTGTATACTTCTTCTTTCGCTTCTTATACTTTCATTCTATGTACTGTTACTTTAATGGTATAACTTAATATAGTGTAGCTACTTGTGATATTTGTAATTATTTTACATATAACAAATTGTTTGAATGTAATATTATTGTTTTTTTCCTCATATTCTGATTTCATACTTACCTTTATTACGGATCATTTTTCGTTTGCTTGATCTTGTCTTTTCTTTTACTATCGGTTGTTTCCTATTTAGTTGTGCTGTATTCACTTAACTTGGTTTTGTAATGCATTATTTTTGGTATGCTTAATTGATTACATTGGATACTTCATTTTTACATTTCACTTAATGCTTATATTTTGTAGATGTCTTATTTTAACTTAACTTAAAGTAATTCTTATACGCATATGTTAGAGTTTCATTGTCCTCTTAATCTTTTTTGGTTTTGGGGAATGTATTTGTCAAAAAATTGATAGAATCAATTTTTTTCTCTGGGGGTGAGGTAAGATGTAACGAACAGTTTTAGTGTAAGGGGAAGTAAACTGGAGTATGTTAGTAGTTGAAATAGATTTTGAGTTATAGCACTTAGTTGCTTGTAGCTATCGAATTATTTAGAGAGTATCTCGTGATAGTTTCGAGAGACAGATTACAGACAGCGTGAAAAGCGCTGATATATTTATTCTGTACTGTTTTGAGTTGGGTGAGAGAAGCTCGCTGCTAGCCCGCTGATGCGTGATGCCATATGATGATGGATGGTATCCGCATGTCTGGTTTTGTGTAGTGTGTAGATGTGTTCAGTCAAAACAATGTTCATACAACAATAACAGGGCAATCCACATAGGACGTCAGTAAACTCACGACGTATAAAGTCAATGAGTCTTGAAACAGCCGTTGACGTTTTTCTTCATTATTTATTGTGGACGCCACAGTGACAAAATGGTTACGCAAATGTGTAGGCACATCAAACAGTCATTATCACAGCAACATTCAATACAGCAATAGACGGTAGACAGCATTACAATGATGAGTCAGATGCATGTTATATTTCATAGTGCTGTAAATGTAGTCAGGTGGAAAACTCCATCCTTTTCTATAACAGCCAGGAGATAACCAGTTGTATGAGATCAGTTCACTCTCCTTAGTTTGACTTCAGCAAGACAGACACGTCTGCCGAAGTATAAATAATGTCCTCAAAAATATCCTCTAGATAATCAAGGTTTTCCAAACCTAGTTCATTTAACAAAGTAGCAAGTAATGGTCCTTGGTACATGCATCAACCGATGCAGTACAATGCAGCGACATGTGAGCTGGGAAAGAACATCTCGTGACGACGACTTTCGGAGACAGGCTATGAATCGAAATCGCTCACGACCCAAAATCGATAGAGTTAATGAAAAAGTCAATTTACCTTGTTTTCATGAAATACACAGAAATATCACGCCTCCCGGCATGTGCAAATACACTAGAGGTATTATCCCGAATAAACGAAATATCCATAAGAGGACTACACATCCCTGACAGAACAAAAAATAGCGGAGATCCCCTCTTCAACGAGGCATCTCTTTCGCCATTCCAAATCGCTCACTCCACTAGTCGTGGGCGGAAACCGATCGACCAACAAGCAAGACAAGTCATGCGCAGTCCAGCGCAAAATGACCACAGCTCAAACTTAACTGCATTCGATACCAACGCGAGAAGACAAATGCTTACCGAGAAAAGTGACTATAAATTTCAAGCAGTTGTTGCCCTTGCGTTATAAAACAGATATTGAAATAAAACGATGTTGCGAGAATTTATCACGCAACATATCACCACCTCCTCCCGATAAAAAAAAAAATGTGGAACATATTTTTTTTTTTCCAATATCAAAGAGCATGCGATAAGCGGCTCAAAACGCACGAATTATGCGCTGACAATTAACTAAATTGCCAAACAATAGGCTAATTATAGAGTGTCTGGTGAGGATATACCTCAACAGAAAAATAAATATGTCTCAAAAAATATTCACATCGGGGAGGTGTCACCAACACACATCACGTTAGCATGTAAACACAATATACGTATGCAAGTTACTATAATCATCATTAAACAGCATACTCTAATATTGTCTTTAAAAATGGATGTACAAATCTGATAGGAAAATTTAAATAGTACATTCTTTGACATGTAATGACATAAGTACATAGTAAAGTTAAACTACATGACGATCCAGGATATATGCTCTGGTATTCCGAGGGTAAGTACACAATCTAGAACTCGTCATGCTTGAAACTAGTAAGGTAAGTCCTCAGCTCAACAATGACATTCTGAGAAAGTACAAGCAATATAATGCTAATTAATAACTAATATGCTTCATAAGGTACAATACATTATTAATAATTGTGGCTGTTTAGTAAACTAACGGCCCTTATATTAACTACTCAGTCCTCCTCTATCATCTTAAAAAACGAACAGAAGAAGATGACAACAAAGCACGATAGTGTGTACATATAAAGTGAGTACAGATGTGCTAATCTATTGTAGAAATATAGGTGTGTTATGACTCTGTAATATATGGAAATATAGGACAGAAGTATTAGTTGGAGTCATGTGGGCATCTAGACAAAATGTCAGCCATCACATTATCCGCACCACGGATAGCTCGTACCGTGAAGTGAAAAGGTTGAAGAGCTATAGCATATCGAGTGGATCTCGAACTCTTCAAATTCTTAGTCTGAATAGCTGTAAGAGCTTTCTGATCAGTCTCTAGAATGAAATGTGCGCCCAGGAGGAATCTTTGTAGTTTTAGAATTGACCAAACCATCGCTAACAACTCACGGTCTAAAACCGAGTAGTTCCTCTCTGCCGCATTTAGTTTTCTAGAAATGTACATAACAGGATGCAGAGTATTTGCATATTCTTGCATCAGTGCTGCTCCAATCCCAGTGGATGAAGCATCACTCCGAAGAACAAAAGTCCTATCAAGAGTAGGTAATCTTAAGATGGGAGGAGAAGAAAATATATTCTTGATTTGGTCTAGTGAAGATTGGCATTCTTCAGACCAACGGACCAGATTAGGCGAACCTTTCTTCAACAATGTTGATAGAGGTGCCATGATCGAAGATAAATTTGGAATAAATCTACCATAAAATTGAATTAAACCTAAGAGACTCCTAACTTGTTTCTTCGTTTTAGGAACAGAGATGTTCAGTATTTTGGAAGTATTGTGGTCTTCTGTCTTCAAGAGACCATGACCAACACGATGACCCAGGAAAGAGATTTCACCAAAACCAACAAAAGCTTTAGAAGGTTTTGCTGTCAAATTATTCTCACGTAGAGTGGACAGTAAGTCATATAACCCTAAATAGTGATCTTCCCAGGTATCACTGAAGAGACAGATGTCATCTAAGTATGCGATGACATCCGAACGATGTGACAGAATTCGACGCATCATGCGAACGAAAGTGGCAGGGGCGTTCATGAGACCAAAAGGCATAACATTCCATTGAAATAGACCCCTAGGTGTAGAAAAAAGCAGTAAGAGGTTTGGCATGCTCTGCTAAAGGCACTTGCCAATAACCTTTAGACAAGTCAAGTTTAGTGAAGAATCTAGAATTAGAAAGTCTAATCAGTAGATCTTCTAACAAAGGCATCGGTTCAGCGTCGAACTTTGTGACCTGATTCAATTTGCGATAATCAACGCAAATTCGTATGTTCTTATCCTTCTTCCGGACAATAACCATGGAAGAAGAATATGGTGAAGTCGATGGTTCAATTATATTTAATTGAATCATTTCATCCAATTCCTTTTCCACTTGCGACTGAAAGTGTATAGGAATAGGATACGGCCTAACCCTAATTGGATTATTGTCGGTAAGAATTATGTCATGTTCTATGACATCTGTGTGTCCAGGAATGTCAGTGAGAACATCCTGAAATGTTTGTAACATCGACAAGTCTCGTCGATGTTCGTCACCAGAAAGATTAGGAGAAACAGAAACGTTTTTCCAAGATTCCGTGGAATGTAATGGAACCACTGGAAGGGGAAGGTTGACATCAGAGAAGGTAGCTTCCTCATCCTGAATGACAGACAGGGATGAATAATGACCGTGAGGTGCAGGAGCATCATCCGTTGCCTGGAAAATAGGCAGCAAATAGTCCGGACGTTCGTGAAATTCCGAAAGCATGTTTATGTGGAAAGTTTTATGCTTTCCATCAATATCGACCACATAGTCAACATCGGAAATCCGAGAGACTATTGCATACGGACCTTTCCATGCAATAAGAAGTCTATTTTCCCTACTGGGGAGTAGGACGAATGCTTTGTCACCTGGACAAAGTTGTCGTAGACATCTATTCTTGTTAGCAAACTGCCTTGCCTTCTCTTTAGCAATTTCTGATGAAGCAGTTGCTAGCTTACATGCCTCAATGATCTTTTGTCTAAGAGCAATGACATACTCATATGAGGATTGAGTTTCATTGCTAATATCATCGGCAGTGATGAGATCGTGTAATAAAGACATAGGGCCGCGTGGACGCGCGCCAAAGACAAGTTCGAAGGGAGAAAATCCTGTGTGTTCATTAGGGACTTCTCTATAGGCAAAGAGAGCCGCGGGTAAAACCCTGTCCCAATCTTGAGGATGATCTTCAGTTATCTTACCAAGCAAAGTCTTGAGCGTTCTATTCAGACGCTCAACTAACCCATTAGACATAGGATGGTAGATACTACTGAGAGATCGTTCAATATGTAAGGTAGACATTACCTGTGACATAGTGTCAGATATGAGTTGAGTGCCATGGTCTGACAATATTTCTCTGGGGAACCCCAAGCGAGAAAATATCAACCAAAGAGCATCTGCGATCTCTGTAGTAGATATGCTCTTAAGAGGAATAGCCTCTGGCCAACGTGTGCACATATCGACACATGTAAGGATAAACTGATGTCCTCTGGCCGACTTGACCTTAAAAGGGCCAATAATATCTATGGCCATTTTCTGGAACGGCCGAATAGGAATGTCAGCAGCCTGGATAGGCGCAGCATGTCGTGGTCCTCTAGATTTGACCTCCTGACATACCTTGCATGATCGGCAGTAAATACGAATGTCCTTATTGACAAAAGGCCAAAAGAAAGCCGCAAGGACTCTCGACTTCGTACGGGAAAAACCCATATGTCCAGCACATTGCGAGTCATGAGCATGTTGTAATATTTGCACTCTCATGCTCTTGGGAACAAGAATTTGCGAATGTGCCGACGTAGTCGAATCTTGTACCATACGTACAAGTACGCCGTTTCTCATTGCAATCCAAGATTTTCTATTTGTATCCTGATTCGGATCACCTTTCTTCGCAAGAACGAAGAATTTTTTTAAAGAAGGATCTTCTTCTTGCAATTTTATGAAAGAGTCACGAGTGATTACTAAGTGACTATCTTGGCTATCAACTTCATTATCACTATTCAGTGAAGTTTCGGGTGTTTGTAGAGCTTGTGCTCTTGTAACTACTGCATTTGTAGCTTGCATGTTATTATCTTCCCAAGCAGCAATCTGCTGTGGGGTACACTCCCTAACTCCGTGAATACGACCAATAATAAGGTCCGCAATAGGATTAGGTAAGAGACAAGCATGCACATCTCCAGTAAAGAAAGGAGTGGCAATGCGAATTACAGCAGTAGGATATTTTTCTAGAGTGCCGCCAAATGTGACACATTTAATAACCCTTCCTGTAGCACAAGATGGATCTACAAGCGATTGTCTAACACCAATAGTGGTGCATCCGGAATCGAAAAGTAGTGAGACCGGAGTATCATTAACAAGACCCTTATGTAGAATTAAAGAACCCCTCCCGTCATGCGCAACAGCAGCAGGAAGAGCGGGAAGTGGGTGACCACAACTCAAAGTAGTTATGGTACCCGGTTCGAATAAAGTACTGCATTGGGGGCATTTGTTTGCTCTCTCAAAGTCAAAAGCAGAACCAGTGACAGCGTCAAAGTTTTTACTATCAACAACATGATTACAGGCTCCCTCAGTTTCCTGTTGTACAGCATTAGCCTGCTGATATCTCTTTTTTTTTGTGTTGAGATCTACCCCGACTATTATTACCTCTGAAGTTATCAGAGTTATTATTATCTCTGCAGTTATTATTGTCTCTATTGTAATTGTTATCCTGGTTCGAATTCCAGTTTCCACGATTACTATCATGTTCACATTGATGCGAACATCTATTTGTTTGGTTCTGAGGTCTTCGGCAGGAATAACCTCTATTACCATATCCTCTTTTGAAATGCCTATAATTATTAGGGTGATAGTAACGACCACTATCAGGTTGTCTCCAATTCTTCGACGAAGAATCACCATGAAATTGATTTCCATGATTTTGACAGAAATTACCGCTACTCTTTCTATCAAAATTTTGTTGGGATCTACGAGCAAAGTTTTGGCCATACGGAGCTGCCGAAGCAACTGGTAAACCTTCTTTCACCTTAGAGTTACCCATGGTTATGTGTGGGTGCGCAGTTACGTATTGGCAACAGAAATCTTCCATTTCTTTTATTGTTTTAGGTTTACGTTCATGAAGGAAAGCAAGGAAAGACTCATTGACAGACGACATGACTTTGTCTCTAAGTATTAAGTCCATAAGTCCTTCATAAGTTTTTTCCGTCTTAGATAGTTCAACCCATCGTGAGAAAGTAATGCGTATTCTTGCAATAAACTCGGAGAATTCAACTCCATTTTCAGGTAACATGTTTTTAAATTGTAGACGATAGCCGTCTTCATTAAGCTGATATTTCTTTAACAAAGCGGCCCTGACAACCTCATAATTGTTCTTGTCAGGTTCATCCACCATATTTAATATACTTAGAGCTTTACCTGTCAGTATCCCTGATAACTGATAAACATATTTTGCTTTGTCTATGTTATGAGCTGTACATGCTTGTTCAAATCTGTCCAGATAGAACATTATGTCATCACTGGAAGGACTAAATGTTGGTAACTTAATCTTAAAAGTATCATTATTAGCCTTACCAGAAGATGAACCCTTGTTTGAATCATTACCATTACTCATGCTCGTCAATTTCAATTTTTCCAACTCTAAAGCTAAGACCTTTTCTTCATGTTCCATTTTTGCTTTCTCTTTCCTCTCATCAGACTCTCTCTGTAATCTTCTTTCCTCAGCCTGAGCCTCTTTTTGAAGTCTTTCATTTTCAGCTTCTTTTTCAAGTCTTTTATTTTCAGCCTCTTTTTCAAGTCTTTTATTCTCAGCTTCTAGCTGTAGCTGGAGTTTTCTCTCCTCAGCTTCTGATTCCCTTTTTTGTTTTTCCATTTCCATTTGGAATCTTTTTTCATCCACCTGCATCTGCAGTTTCTTTTGTTCAGCTTCCATTGCTTTATCATATCGAGCAGTTGCAAATTCTTCTAACTTATCACCAGTCTTGCCAAGCAATTTACCCTGCTCAATAAAGTGCTCAAATGTAGACATGTTGTCTAACATATGAGTCCAAAACCTGAAATAATTAACTAATTTATTTCAAACCTAAGTGTAACAAGTCTTAATTAAGCACTTGTATATTCACATCACATTATATTATCCCAGTCTCTGTGGGAAACAAGTCTCCAATCAAAGAACTTGTATATGAAATATCAGCACTCAATTCTTGATCATAAGTGCACTTCTCATTAAATAGTGCACGACACTATTCATCATTCATTTATCATCAGTGTAGTAGTAACAGTGCATTAGCATAGCCCATTAACTAATTACCATAACTGTAAACAATGACTATGTAAACACATGCAGAATGTAAACATTGAAAATGTAAACAATACAAACAATGTAAACAATAACAATGTAAACAATAACAAAGATCAGCAACAATACAAAAACTTTCGCAGAAATCAACTAAAAATAAAGCAGAAATTAATGAAATATCACAAAAAATGTGACGATATCTGCGCTATAATTAAACAAAATACATGACACCACAGTGTATAAACAAAAATGTTGTATGAAACTAAATTATAGACAAGAGTAGGCTAACAAATACAAACAAATCAAAACAAAACTAAAGAATGCGAAATAATAACGAAAACAATATTAAAACATGTCATCACAGCTAACATAAATAGCAACAGAAGTCGCTTAGCAAATTCCAGTATCGGAAATTTGCAAACCTTACAGAAAACGCTCACAATAGACGACCTCTATGACGTGGCATAATCTAACGGAGACACCACCCAACCGAGAACCCGCTGAAATATAAACATATAAATATACGAATAACATATAAACATATAACATATAGAATGAGATGATACACAGAAGACTCAGCAGAAGTATAAGGGCACAGTTTACATACAAACAGGCCACTTAACTTATAGGCTTCCAATCGTCGAACAGCAGAAAAACGGATGTCAATCAACGTCCTAAAGAGCGAAGCTCCAACGATGATGGCACATCTGAACTGCTTCCACTGCTAACACGATGGTACAAGAGCTTCTGAAATACTGTGTGTTGAGTTGTTTCGGCACTTGACCTTCTAATCCAAAAGTAAGTTGATGGAAATCGGTACTTGGCCTTCTTCAGAAAACAACCCGTTTCAACCGGCACTTGACCTTCTCAAAAACGACAGCACTGGAACCTTGACAGCAGCAACTTGCTTGACTTGCGTAAAAGATAACAGCAGTCCGAGTTATCCGGCAATATGTAACAACGCCGGGTACTGTCAAATTCTTGTTTCCGTCAAAAGTTGAAATTTTGACTTTTACCGGGCAACGCCGAGTACTTTAAAAATTTTGAAGATGTTGACTGTATTGAAGAATGTTAATTTCTTGAAGGATGCTGATGAATTCTTGTTGAAAATGAAGTGGGTAAGGGACCCCGTGTTTGCTGGTACCAGAATCAAACCAGCTTATGGCCACCAAATGATGCGTGATGCCATATGATGATGGATGGTATCCGCATGTCTGGTTTTGTGTAGTGTGTAGATGTGTTCAGTCAAAACAATGTTCATACAACAATAACAGGGCAATCCACATAGGACGTCAGTAAACTCACGACGTATAAAGTCAATGAGTCTTGAAACAGCCGTTGACGTTTTTCTTCATTATTTATTGTGGACGCCACAGTGACAAAATGGTTACGCAAATGTGTAGGCACATCAAACAGTCATTATCACAGCAACATTCAATACAGCAATAGACGGTAGACAGCATTACAATGATGAGTCAGATGCATGTTATATTTCATAGTGCTGTAAATGTAGTCAGGTGGAAAACTCCATCCTTTTCTATAACAGCCAGGAGATAACCAGATGTATGAGATCAGTTCACTCTCCTTAGTTTGACTTCAGCAAGACAGACACGTCTGCCGAAGTATAAATAATGTCCTCAAAAATATCCTCTAGATAATCAAGGTTTTCCAAACCTAGTTCATTTAACAAAGTAGCAAGTAATGGTCCTTGGTACATGCATCAACCGATGCAGTACAATGCAGCGACATGTGAGCTGGGAAAGAACATCTCGTGACGACGACTTTCGGAGACAGGCTATGAATCGAAATCGCTCACGACCCAAAATCGATAGAGTTAATGAAAAAGTCAATTTACCTTGCTTTCATGAAATACACAGAAATATCACGCCTCCCGGCATGTGCAAATACACTAGAGGTATTATCCCGAATAAACGAAATATCCATAAGAGGACTACACATCCCTGACAGAACAAAAAATAGCGGAGATCCCCTCTTCAACGAGGCATCTCTTTCGCCATTCCAAATCGCTCACTCCACTAGTCGTGGGCGGAAACCGATCGACCAACAAGCAAGACAAGTCATGCGCAGTCCAGCGCAAAATGACCACAGCTCAAACTTAACTGCATTCGATACCAACGCGAGAAGACAAATGCTTACCGAGAAAAGTGACTATAAATTTCAAGCAGTTGTTGCCCTTGCGTTATAAAACAGATATTGAAATAAAACGATGTTGCGAGAATTTATCACGCAACACCCGCAATTGTTTGTGTTGAGTTTAAGCAGTGAGAAAGTCTCGTGACTGCTTTTGAGGGAGAGTGTTCCGGGCGTTTTGACCGGGTAGGAAGACAGTGTTTTTTTGGGAAGTGTGAAATGCCTGTACAGT
The DNA here is from genome assembly GCA_024509875.1 of Oreohelix idahoensis. Taxonomy (NCBI): domain Eukaryota; kingdom Metazoa; phylum Mollusca; class Gastropoda; order Stylommatophora; family Oreohelicidae; genus Oreohelix; species Oreohelix idahoensis. Next base: position 241,064 of record JAMPIV010004726.1, read on the forward strand.
GCTGAATTTAAAATGTCGACGGATTTTTCGCTGTGGGTACAGCGTAGTATGAAACTGCAGTTTTTGATGATTGTGGAAATGTTTATAACTGCAGTGTGCAGTCTTTAAAGGCCATTATCTCCTGTGTGAGGAGTCCTGAGTTTAATAAGAGTACTTTAGGCCATGAATCATGATAGCTCCTGTGAGAGGATTGTTATTGAGGATTCTTTATAGAGATGAGTTTAATAAGAGTACTTTAGGCCATGAATCATGATAGCTCCTGTGAGAGGATTGTTATTGAGGATTCTTTATAGCGCTGAGTTTAATAAGAGTACTTTAGGCCATGAATCATGATAGCTCCTGTGAGAGGATTGTTATTGAGGATTCTTTATAGCGCTGAGTTTAATAAGAGTACTTTAGGCCATGAATCATGATAGCTCCTGTGAGAGGATTGTTATTGAGGATTCTTTATAGCGCTGAGTTTAATAAGAGTACTTTAGGCCATGAATCATGATAGCTCCTGTGAGAGGATTGTTATTGAGGATTCTTTATAGCGCTGAGTTTTAATAAGAGTACTTTAGGCCATGAATCATGATAGCTCCTGTGAGAGGATTGTTATTGAGGATTCTTTAGAACGCTGAGTTTAATATGAGTACTCTAGGCCATGAATCATGATATCATTGTAGCTGCCGAGTGCGCAGTTCTTATGTGGTAATTTATATCTTGTGTTGTGCTGTGAACGGTATTCTATGTGTATTTCATCAATGTGTTGTGACGTGAATAAACCCATATGAAATGTCACCAGTCGTTTACAACCATCCATGACTCTTGTGTACGTACCTGTGGTGTAAACGACTAAACCAACACACGCACTTAGTATTACAAGTGTGACAGGGAACTTAACACGTATTTAGAAATAGCCCCGGAGTGGGCGTGGTCTATCTGTATCGAGAACCTGATCATCGCTTACCAGTAGACTTCTACAGTGTTTGCCTGTGTGGCGGATATATAGGTATCAACTGTAGACATTACCAGATCCACAACACAACAGTAACGTTAGCAGATAATCAATAGACACCCTTACCGTATTCACCAAACAATACGTTATCAGTGCTGCCATTTCAGTCATTGGCCATGACGATACACCTACATTAGGGGGGTGTAACAGTCAGACAAAACACCTCAAGCTTTTACACAACTCCCCCTGCTCCCTGTTTTTTGTTCTTTATTTCTTCACTTTTTTCTTTCTTATTGTGTCACACTCAGACATGATGGGACTACCATTTTAGGGTACACACACACACACACAATGTGGACACTTTAATTAACTCTATTTACAATGATTGGACAGAAGATGTGATGCCACATTCACATATCAATTGAAAGGATTATATGAACATAAAACAAACAATATATATCCTAATTATAACCCATCAGAGGTTGAATGTGATACTTGTCTTCATCAATTTAAATAAAAACAAAACTATAACACTCTCATCTTTCTGTGTTAAAAAAAAACTGCTCTACAAAAACAATAACTAAAAGATACAACATCACACTTTTGACTCCTAACACAAGAACTCTTCAGAATCATAACAGCATGGCAGCTCTTCAGAACTAACACTTACATAACTAGTCTTCGGAACAATAATGGAACCACGATGGTAGCATAACTACTCTTCGTTAAAATAAAGGGAAACACGAGTCGTGTGATAAATAAATTAATAATACACATGTGAGTATGTTGCAGGCACTCGTAAAAAATAAAGAAGTAGAAACAACTCATCACACTGCTGTACCAAGAACAACAGGCAGCCGTAAGAATAAAGGGGGAAACATCAGAATGGTTTGAAGTACAAAAAGGAGTAAGACAAGGCAGTACCCTTTCCCCTTACCTGTTTAACATTTATGCCGAGAATATCATGAGAAACGTAAGAGATGACCAAGAACACACAGAGTTTGACTCATTTAACATCGGCGGGTACCAGATCCCGGAAATCAGATATGCTGACAACACAGTCCTCCTATCGACCAACCCAGAAGGACTTAAATAATTAATTCTGTCCACCAAAAAACACAGCGAGGCCCAGAATCTATACCTAAACGCCAAGAAGACCTAAGTATTGACAACAGACAAAGTAAAGACCAAACCAGAAATTGAAATTGATAACGAAGAACTGGAAAGTGTTAATGAATTCGAATACTTAGGATCAATCATCAACAGCTCTGGTGACTGTGCAGTAGAGATTAAAAGAAGACTTGCAATTGCTTCACATAAACTAATACAGATGAAAAACCTATGGCAAGGCACAAGCAAAGAAACAAAGTTACAACTGATCAGAGCATGTATATTCCCAGTAGCAACATACGGCTGCGAGACTTGGACACTCAATAAAACAGTTTCAAAAAAGGTTACATCATTCGAAATGAAATGCTAAAGAAGGATGTTGAGAATACCCTGGACAGAAAAAAAGACCATCAGAGAAGTACTGCACTCACTAAACGTAGAGGAAAATTGGCTCCTAAATACCATCGCAATAAGGAAGCTGAAATTTTTTTATCATATAAAAAGACATAATAGTCTGGAAAAAATAGTGATGGAAGGCATGGTCTCTGGAAAAGGGGGAAGGGGTAGACCTAGACGACGGTGGACCCAGGACATCACAGAGAGTCTGAACTTGTCTTTGGCTGATGCAATTCGACTTGCCCAGAATCGTGATGCATTCAGAGCAGCTGTAATGGAGACAACGTTCTGGAAAGAATACGTCACATGATGATGATGAGAAACCTATACAACAGAAAAGCAGCAAAAGTTATAGGCTTACCGCAAAATTGCTAACCACACTGCCAACTAAGCATTATAACCACACTACCAACTAAGCTTTGCAGTGTGGTTTGTTACAATTAACTCCCATAGCAAGGCAGTGGTACCATACGGATGGTCTCGAGTTGAGGTAGAGTCCGTTGTAAGCCTATCCCTTCTGCTGTCTAGTTTTCTACTTATTTATTTATTATGAGTTCCTACAGCATACCCATTTATGTTTATCATTTATTAACTCTACTTCAGAATACTAAAATAACCAGTCATTGTAATGTGACAATATCTATTGGTTTAAGGGATATAATCAGGGGAACTGCATTCAATATCTACTGCAGTGGGTAACATCCCTTTAGTCATAGGTTGCAGAGGCAGGAGAGGAAGCTATCGTAGTATATAATCAACAAGCTTAGCGAATAAAACATTTACACCGACACATAGCATTCCAGGTGCCTGTGATCAACCTATCTTGGTGGAACCATGCCCCGTGTACACTGGTTGAGAGTTATGCAAAGGCCCTCCCCAAAAACAAAGTAAAATCACAAAAATAATTGTAAGTTAATACCAGCTGTACACCGCAGGATAGAAGAGGAATGACTAAGTAAGTAAGTAGTAAAACCAGCTGTAATAATTACTCGTAGAAAGGAAAAGATAGGACCTCCAAAAATATATCAATCGCTATTAAACAATAGATAAAAAACTAGAATTAAAAAAAAAAGACCCAATGCATATTACCATTATTATTTTTTTAAATGAACGATATCCATAAATACAATTGAAAAAGGATTTACAAAAAAACAAGAAAATTCCAAACACTAAAATAAATATACTGTAAATACTAATGGATTAATCAATAAAAATAAAAATTACAACAAATACCCTAATTATAACCGAAGATTAGGTTGAACAGGGTAGAGTCTCCTGAAATGAAGGATCAGCAGAGGCATATGAATCTCATCTGATGCTATTCCACTCTCCTCCCATTTATTTTAAAGGGAAAAAAAGCAAAGCGGAAGAGACATTTATTGTTTCAAGTGGAAGGTTAGTATCAGTAACCGAATGTAGTGCACTATATGGCATATTTCCTATAGTTTTTTCTTCATACACTCTCAGACGTCTGCATGAATATTTTGAAAGAAAGAAGTGGTCAGCTTGAGGCTGTTTGTATCTCCGTAGAGTTTTTCCAGGAATGGTACTGGTGATGGTCACAGGTGATTTCTCTGTTGCTCATATGTTGGGCATCTTTGAAGCAAATGCTCAGCTGTCATTTTATCTGTGCCATAGTTACATTCATCGGTGGTTTCTATCTTTCGTTTGTTGAATAGATGATATCCCAATCTGTTGTAGCTTGTGCGGAATCTGGAGATATATCACTTGTTCTCTCCTGCTGAGCTGGTAATATGCATCATTTTGTTTGTCCTGGATGCTCTGCATCCCATTTGTTTCTGAATCTGGTTCTGATAAAACTCTTTGCCTCCTCAAAAGTTGTGCTTGCATACCTGTCAACCTGTACGAATTTTTCGTACAATGTACGTATTTTTGATACTTTTAGCACTGTACGGCTTTACATACTCGTTGTACGGATTCCCCCCTCCCCCCCAAAAAAAATCGAAAAATATTTATCTAAATGAATCAGTGACTCAGTTATTAAAAGAAGATTATTTTCAGTACTAGGAAGCATAGTAACACCAGACAGCAGAACAAGCAAAGACATCAGTTATAAGAATGAACAAAGCCAGAACAGCCTTTGCAAATATAAACATTTGGAATCTCAGTATAGCACAAACACCAAATTAAGATTTTACAAGAGTTGCGTACTTTCTGTATTTCTTTATGGCGTGGAGTGCTGGAGAGTAACAGAAAAGGAAATGTCCAAATTATCCTATTTCCACAAAACCTGAGGAAAATTCTTCAAAATTTGTGGCCGGATAACATCTCCAACCAGGAACTGCTTACATGGTGCAGTCAAAAAGGCATGCACACCATCAAAGTGTGCAAGTTTTTGTCTTGTAATGTGATGATGTGTACTGTATTTACTAGATACGTAATTACGCTTGTTTTTAGATGTGTAACCATAAGGACTTCAGTGTTTAGAGCTTGTGTAAAAGTGGTTGGAATATATCTAACATATACTACTGGACAAAAGTTAAGGGCCACCAAGAAAAACTCCTCTATGGACCAATTAAATGCATTTCTGTGTGCACTAGGTTAATTTTTTTTTAAATGTCCAAAAACTGGGTCACTTTAACCCGCACGTGAAAATTGCCATTGTTGCTGCAAAAACTCGTGGTTTTTGCAACACGCCCCACTAGTTCAAAAGGTGACAAAGTGAGTTGAATTTCTTTTTGTTAGTAAGTCACACATTATTAAAAAAACTTGACTGATCTTTTCCACGGATGAATCAGCTCTATTTTGTAATAAATTGTTTACACCTGGTTGCATTTAATTGGTCCATAGAGGAGTTTTTCTTGGTGGCCCTTAACTTTTGTCCAGTAGTATATTATCATACTTGTTGATCTGTGTGTGTGTGGATGGCTAATGGTTATGAGTATTGCAAGTAAAAATGATGGAATTATTCATGTTAAACGTTTCATGATTTTGGAAGTTACGCACACTGAAAATGTCAGTCCACAGGGGTTGTGCATGTGGCTAACTTCATCATCTAAAACAAATCTGCTACAGAGACCACCACTATGGGAGCACATGTAGTGCTTTGGTACAGTTTTCCTGCTAGGGTGCCAAATGACATTGTGGCATCATTCTCCTTAAACGGCCAAAAAACAAAGGGGAGGAAGGCAAAGCCTGATTGTCATTAACTAGCCACAGTAACATTTTTATGACTTACTTTTTTCGGACTTCCTTTTTTCGGACTTCTTTCATTTCCTGAAATGAAAAAAAAAGGAAACATAGTTCAGTTATAAACATACTTTTGAATATTAAAAACAAACCAACTGAAAATATGAACATTTCATCAAGACTGAGCTTCACCCATTTCCTTTTTTTGTCCTCCATATGTATCATAAACAGAGGTTAGAGCAAAAATCTCTCACGGTAATGTTGCCAGGTTTGATTCACAGTATCATCACGCTCCAGTCTAACCAGCTATAAACGGGTACCTATTTTGAGAGTAGTAGTGATATTCCTTCTTTGTCGCCTCAGAGACCATAGGAACTACATAGGACATAATCGGAATATGGCATTCACAAGCAGGGTTCTGGAGACAGCCAAAATATTTTCTGACTCTGACTCGGTCTATAGTTATTTTTTACTAGTCATATGGCATAAAATTATGCACTTATATTGAGTCAGATGTATAAGTATGGTATACGTGTGAATACTGCCATCAATGGTACCTATACCTTGTAGCGGTATGGCAGCTTGTGTACCCTGACAATCCCCACAGCTATGCCAGTGGGAGTTTTACTCCTGGTAGGTTCAACCAAGCTGGACTGGTCTGCGTGGGTAGGGGTCAGACAAATGCTGGTACCCTGGTCCTCCAGGTTGGGGGTTTTAGCACAGGGCCAACACCCCTGTCTATGTAAAAAAATTGTACGTTACGGAAATGGCAACAAATGGAAAAACTTTGATGCGGGACGGACATCTGGAGTCTAAGGCTTGTATGACTGCCAGTGGTGAAAACCGAAAGGAAGCCATTGGCATGAAAATGGATGCCCTGACCGCAAAACACAAACCAGAATTGGATTTTGGAACGTCAGAACTATGAATGAGGCAAGAAGGCTGAAACAAATCACAGCAGAGATGAGGAACTACAAATTACATATCCTGGGAATAAGCGAGAGCAGATGGACCGGGACGGGGAGAATAAAAACAGCTACAGGGGAAACAGTACTTTATTCTGGTAGAGAGGATGGTCAGCACAACGAAGGTGTAGCCATTATCCTGAAGAAAGGAATGGAAAGGTCTTTACTGGAATGGAAACCCATCAATAACAGACTGATAAGAACAAGACTGAGAGGGTGTCACGTAGGGTTTATATTCATTTAATTTCCTACATCTTCTTCCTATTCTTTCACATAAACTCTCTCTTTTAATATCTCTGTACTTTTTTTTTCCTGTGTATTTTTCATCCATTCGTTTTGCGAATATTATTTTCATATAATTCGCAAACTTTACCTGTTTTCCTTTCTCTAAAACTGAGAATCGCGCTAGGACGATATTACGTAGATGTCAGGGCTGCAGGGCGTCAGAAGGCGTGATAAGTCGGTTCGCTGAACACAGGACGTAGCAAATCGTCTACATTCTCACCGAGCGCGCGAGCTTCTTCTCGGCATTAGTCCCGGTGAGGTGTGATACTTTACATCTGCACCGGGCAGTATCCAGACATTTGGCTGGAAAATCCCAAACTGACACGGCGCTCACTTGGGCAATGGAGTCAGGCTGTCTGGGATTTGAAACTGACACGCGTACATCGTGGTCAGTAGGTGACAGTTACGACACGCGTTAAGCGGACGTAAATGTTGGGAGTAGGGGAGATAATTTCGCTTGGCGAAATAAGTTTCGGCCCTTTGTCTGATTTTAAGATATTGGCCAAGTTTGAAACTTAAATTTCATTCTCGCTCATAGACTCCACAGTAGATAGGTCGCTCGAAAAAAACAGAATAGCTGTTAGCGAAGATCTCAGTTTGTTTCGGCAATTTGTCGAACTTCTAGACTTCCAGAAATATTTTCAGCAATTTTATTCTTAAGTTGTGCGACTACCTGTAATTCTGTGGTTGAGGTAATTAATATGATAGATATATAGATTTTGTGAGTGTTAAAGTGTTAAATCGCTTAATTCATTTTAATCTATTTCTTTAGCGCAGAAGAGAAATAAAGTGGTAGGCTATTATATTTTCTAGGGAAGCATTCAGTGGAAAGCAGACTAAAAATTTAATTTCTAGCTTATAACGGCAATTGTAGCTATTTATGAATTTAATTTAACTGCTAATACTCAGTCGAGTGTATTTTTCTAAACTAACGTATAAACTCTAGAATCCAGCCTCAGGAATGATGACGGGATACGCACGTGTTCCTAATTTATGAGGAATGCTGATTTTTAAATATAACTTACGTCACGGGAAGTTTAAATGATAAGCAAAGCTCTCTGCTTGCAAGTTTAAATGTAAGTTATAACCAGTTCAGATTCTGTGTATTATATTATATGTGTTATTTTTCCTCCACACAGTGAAAGTTTTGGGGTGACCCTAACTTTACCAGCACCTAGTAGTAGTAGTTTCCATACTTGTGAAGAAATAGACAGTCCTTATTTTGAACCACGTGGGTTTTCTCAAGTAACACTGATCTGACGGTGCAAGTTAGACAGAAATACTAATATCCCTATAACGGGTTTTCAAAGACTGTAATGATAAATACTGGACCTTGGAGCCAGCACTTAATTTCTTCTAGAAACTCTATATAATTTGCTGCCTGGTGGCGTGAATATTTACAATCATTTCCCGACTAGATTATATCTTGTGGACAAATCTGTGGTGTGACTAAAGTGAATCCTATACTGAGGGAAGGCACCGACCTGACATTCATCATTTTTTTTTAGAAACCTACGCTATTGACACTGTGCTCTGTTAACTCCCGCGCCTGGAATAATTGTTAGGTGACTTAATCAGACATTTGAACAAATTTGCATACCCAAGTAGTCGTTCCCGGAGACTCCAAGTTAAACAGGTCTTTTGGAACTGGGGACTTCTTGGCAGTAGACTGCATTTTTTGAGTCTGTGTGAAAATCTAAAATCAATGTGTTCCAAGAGGCAGCAAGCAAAGTCGTGAGTACTAGTGTGAGAAGCCATGGCGGAATGAATGAGTGTACGCTGGTTTGAGTGATATTTTTCACTATTATATCTTTGACACCCTGTTGCTGTCCTAATTTTTTTTTTCCAATCTGCATAATTTGTTGCTAAGGCTAGAGTTCTTGTGTTTTTGTCTTAGGTTAAATCAGATTTTTTCAAACTCTGTGCATATAATTACGAGATAAAACAAAGAAAAACTCTTAGACTCAAACCCTATGTATCTGTGACTCTGGCGCCATCATCTGTTCTCTTAACGGGGCCGGGCTAAACCTAGAGTTAACACTATAACGGGGCTATCATCCTTGCAACATTTCCTTGATTTTTTATGACTATGTGTATATGTATTTTCCTTGATGTACTTTCTTTGATGTTGTGAGCCGATTTTTTCCTGATATTAAAATCGCTCTTGAACTAAACAATCGTGTTTGGTCAGCTCGTTCTAGATAATATATATATCATTGTTATAGTTTTCCCACGTCTGTGTGTTTACCTGTCGTCACGTGTATGTGCGTGCCTGTGAGTGATAGAAATATACGTAATATGTATATTGGTGTAGTCTGTCTGACGCTGTAACAACTGTTGTAGAAGATAGGTGAGAGAGAGAAGAATTCTTTTCGCTTTCAGAGACAGCCACTATATCAAATCTATCATCTCACGTGTGTGGAAATTCTATTACCTGTCACTAACTCTCACTGAGTCTATCACCTATTCAAACCTATTCAGAAGGGACCAAACCTAGTCTTAATTCTCCTATCGGAAATCTACGACAAATGGGGACTCGTTTCCGGTCTTTGAACTTAGAATAGGAAGACGAGTACGACAAACGTGGACTCGTCTATCTGGATTTTGAACTTAGATTCTGTATTCTGATATAGAGTAAGAGTTGGATGTCTTGTGAGTGGTTATATCTTTCAAAAAATTACCCCCTAGACTAGCGATCTGTTTACGGGCGTGCTGACCACACAAAAACTAATAAGTTTTTTTTTTTTTTCCACAGCATCTTTGAATAATATACATTTTGGTTACAGGTTGATTTTGTCGGGATATATGTTAACTGCTGATTGTAATACTAAATGCTGGTAAAGTGGTGAGTGTATAACATTCACTGGGTACTGAGGCAGAACGGCGTTTGAACTAAGTTAAGGAGTGTGTTTCGGACTTTTTTGTCCAGATTAATTCCCTCCCTTACCCGATCTGACTTCAGGGGTGAACTTATAGTGGATTTTTAATAATTAAGGGATTATTTTTCTCTTTAATTTTTGCAATATTCTTTTGCTTTTCCACTGTAGCAACTTATTTTTCAGTTGTAATCTTAACTACCATTTATTTGGCGTAGTCGTGTTTTGCATTGAGTGCTTTATTGCCGATAATAGCAGCGATAGTTAGATTTTATTTTGGAGGAGGTATCCCAGGGTTAAGGATATCATCTTTTGAATAATTTGGTAATTTTTTTTTCTCGTAAGTGGTAGGAACCAGGTTATTCTTTTTCCTATTTTATATCTCCACGTGTCTCAGTCACTGACATAATATGGCCGAGAGGGCAAAGCTTAGACAACTTCTCAGGGACGAAGCGAGAGAGGAGGGACTGGAAGGAGAGGAAGCGAAAGCTTTTGTCAGAGACGAACTGGAGAGATATGATGCGGAGAGGAAAGCAGCTGAAGCTTTACAGCAGAAGAAGATGGATGAGGAAATGGAAATTCGCAGGATGCAGCATGAGGAAAGAGAGAAGGAGAGACAACAGGAGAAGGAGAGGGAGGAGAGACAGCATGAGGAAAAAGAGAAGGAGAGACAGCATGAGAAGGAGAGAGAAGAGAGACAGCATGAGTTGGCTCTTAAAACTCTAGAATTCCAAAGTCGTGGTGCTGCCTCTACCTCCAGCAATGGAGAGTCTTCTCCTCATTCTTCCTTAACTGACCCTGCTAACACTCAATCTCTTCAACTAAATGCTATGTCTTTCACTCTTGAATCTTTTCCTTGTCCTAATGAGAAGATTGACACATGGTTAGAAAAATTTGAGAAAATTGCAACTCTGTACGGGTTAGAGAGGTCGCGTTGGAATATGAAACTTTCCCAGGCCCTAAAAGGGTCTGCTTATGATGTTTATTCTAAGCTGGAAAGTAGCCAACAAGACGACTACGATGTGTTGAAGAAAGCGTTATTGGAGCGCTTTGAAATGAACGCTCGCAAGTTTTTGCAACTGTTTCGCAACAGCCGGAAAGAGAATTCTGAAACTTTTCACCAGTTCTCATCTCGTCTTAAGGGATATCTAACAAAGTGCCTTGAGCTTTCGCAGCTCCCCTCTACCTATGAAGGTCTTGAGGAACTTGTTCTAACTGAACAAATAAAGAACACTTTGTCTGCTGATACCCGGAGATTTCTCGCTGAGCAGGGGGCAGAAAAACTTGAAGACATTTTGGAAAAGTCTGAGCGTTATCACAATGCGTTGGCTGAACTACCGGCCACAAAGCGGAAACCGACAGAGGAGCATTTTCGAAAAAATAATCTAGATCAACCTTCTCATGCTGCGAATCAGTTTAACCACAGAGAAACTGGACCTCAAAACCCCCCTCCTGAAAAATCCAAGTTCTACAAGAACAAGTACCCCAACCACCCCAAACAGTCTGATCAACCCGACCGCCCTACATGGCAGCGTAGCCAGAAAGGACAAGGTGGCAAAGGGAGAACCCCCGAGCACGGGACATATGATCAGACCGAGCACACCGAGCCTAAACGCATCGGATGCTTATTAACAGTCTCGCAAGGCGGAATTATTGACAGTGATTCCCAACCTGTTGGGGATAGACCCTCAACGCGAGGTACTGTTACTTTGAACGGTTCTCAAACTTCTTGCTTATTTGACACGGGGCTTTCTTATGATTGCATTGTTGCCAGGAACCTGGTCAAACCCGGTCAAGAGACAGGAGAGACCGTCAAACTTTGTGGAGTTCGTAAGAGTGATGCACCTACAGCGCTTCCCATCGCATTGGTGGAGATACACTCTGACTTTGTCAGAGGTGTGATCAAAGCGGCTGTTATGGATGATCCCATCTACCCAGTCATACTTGGCGGGAGATACGTGTGTATTGGGAAACCGGAAGAGCCGATTGTGGCAGCAGTAACTACAAGAGGGCAAACCAAAAAGGAACGGGAGCCTGCGCCAAATTTGTTACCTATGGAACTTAAAGAAGCGCAATACAAGGACCCTACTTTGGCACCCTGCTTTAGGAAACTGCCCATGGCTAAGGAACCCAAACAGCACGGGGACATTTTTTCTGAGGATGGCGTACTTTATCGGAGAACGGGCAAGCCTGACCAAGGTTACAACCAGCTCCTAGTACCGAAACAGTACAGAAGCCAAATCCTAGAAATGGGGCACACTCTTCCCTTTAGCGGACATATGGGACAGAACGCCACAAACCAACGTATAACCACTCATTATTGGTGGCCAGGAGTAAACACTGATATTATCAGGTACGTCAAATCCTGTGCCCAGTGCCAACGGGTACCACCCAAGCAACGGACCCCCCCAGTCCACATGGGTGAAATGCCAATAATGGGAACACCATTCGAACGGGTTGTGATCGACATTTTAGGGCCTTTCGAAAGGACTAAAAGAAGGAACAGGTTCATCCTGACCTTAGTCGATACATGCACTTTATGGGCAGAAGCTATCCCGCTAACATGCGCAGATGCCAAGCATGTCGCAGAAGCCCTCGTGCAGATTTTCACTCGGTTGGGATTCCCTCAGCAAGTGTTGACGGATAATGGATCTCCATACCGAAACCTGTTGATGGATGAGATCGTTAAGATCTTGAGGACCCAGCACATCCACACTAAGCCATATACTCCGGCCGGAAATGGGCTCGTGGAACGTGCTAATGGAAACCTCACCATGATGCTAAGTAAGCTGGCACAAGTGAAACCTGAAGATTGGGATCTCTGTATTCCTGCAGCATTATTTGGCTACAGAGAATCTCCTCATACTTCCACAGGATTTCCGCCAGCTACACTCTTATTTGGCAGACCCATTAAGGGCCCGCTTGAAGCCTTACTTCAGTCTCTGACAGACGAGAAGGCGGATGAGACAGTCGTCTCAGCAAGTAAATATGTGTCGGTTTTAAAGGAAAGGTTGAAACTAGGGTGGGACCTAGCAACGACTAACTTTAAGCGAGCTCGCACAAAGCACGCTAACCGATACAGGAAAGTCGCGGAAGAGAGAGAACTGGAAGCAGGAGAGAAAGTTTTGGTGTTACTCCCTACTGAGAACAACCAACTGAAGATCGGATGGCAAGGGCCGTTTACCGTCCTGAAAAAGATTTCTAAGGCTAACTACCAGATCTCTATTGAAGGAAAGGAGAAGGTTTTCCATTTAAATCTCTTAAAGAGATACTTGGAAAAACCAGTGCCAACCTCCGACCATCTCCTGACGATCGCCAAAACTGACGAAGATGACGATAGTGGCAGGGATATTCCACCGCTATCACAGGAAATCTTTCAAAAATGTCAGAAGCGGCGACGCTCTTTCAAGCGCGCATATGAGACATTCCAGGGGAAGGAAACTTTGAGGAGTGGACTTGAGTAGGAATTGGACAGAGATGGAGGGGGAGATGGAGAGGGAAGAAGACAGACACCCCGAGGCTACGGTTATAGGAAATTAAACTCCATAACGTAGACATGGAGTGCTTCCATATCTTAAAGGGGGGAGGCTCTGTCACGTAGGGTTTATATTCATTTAATTTCCTACATCTTCTTCCTATTCTTTCACATAAACTCTCTCTTTTAATATCTCTGTACTTTTTTTTTCCTGTGTATTTTTCATCCATTCGTTTTGCGAATATTATTTTCATATAATTCGCAAACTTTACCTGTTTTCCTTTCTCTAAAACTGAGAATCGCGCTAGGACGATATTACGTAGATGTCAGGGCTGCAGGGCGTCAGAAGGCGTGATAAGTCGGTTCGCTGAACACAGGACGTAGCAAATCGTCTACATTCTCACCGAGCGCGCGAGCTTCTTCTCGGCATTAGTCCCGGTGAGGTGTGATACTTTACATCTGCACCGGGCAGTATCCAGACATTTGGCTGGAAAATCCCAAACTGACACGGCGCTCACTTGGGCAATGGAGTCAGGCTGTCTGGGATTTGAAACTGACACGCGTACATCGTGGTCAGTAGGTGACAGTTACGACACGCGTTAAGCGGACGTAAATGTTGGGAGTAGGGGAGATAATTTCGCTTGGCGAAATAAGTTTCGGCCCTTTGTCTGATTTTAAGATATTGGCCAAGTTTGAAACTTAAATTTCATTCTCGCTCATAGACTCCACAGTAGATAGGTCGCTCGAAAAAAACAGAATAGCTGTTAGCGAAGATCTCAGTTTGTTTCGGCAATTTGTCGAACTTCTAGACTTCCAGAAATATTTTCAGCAATTTTATTCTTAAGTTGTGCGACTACCTGTAATTCTGTGGTTGAGGTAATTAATATGATAGATATATAGATTTTGTGAGTGTTAAAGTGTTAAATCGCTTAATTCATTTTAATCTATTTCTTTAGCGCAGAAGAGAAATAAAGTGGTAGGCTATTATATTTTCTAGGGAAGCATTCAGTGGAAAGCAGACTAAAAATTTAATTTCTAGCTTATAACGGCAATTGTAGCTATTTATGAATTTAATTTAACTGCTAATACTCAGTCGAGTGTATTTTTCTAAACTAACGTATAAACTCTAGAATCCAGCCTCAGGAATGATGACGGGATACGCACGTGTTCCTAATTTATGAGGAATGCTGATTTTTAAATATAACTTACGTCACGGGAAGTTTAAATGATAAGCAAAGCTCTCTGCTTGCAAGTTTAAATGTAAGTTATAACCAGTTCAGATTCTGTGTATTATATTATATGTGTTATTTTTCCTCCACACAGTGAAAGTTTTGGGGTGACCCTAACTTTACCAGCACCTAGTAGTAGTTTCCATACTTGTGAAGAAATAGACAGTCCTTATTTTGAACCATGTGGGTTTTCTCAAGTAACACTGATCTGACGGTGCAAGTTAGACAGAAATACTAATATCCCTATAACGGGTTTTCAAAGACTGTAATGATAAATACTGGACCTTGGAGCCAGCACTTAATTTCTTCTAGAAACTCTATATAATTTGCTGCCTGGTGGCGTGAATATTTACAATCATTTCCCGACTAGATTATATCTTGTGGACAAATCTGTGGTGTGACTAAAGTGAATCCTATACTGAGGGAAGGCACCGACCTGACATTCATCATTTTTTTTAGAAACCTACGCTATTGACACTGTGCTCTGTTAACTCCCGCGCCTGGAATAATTGTTAGGTGACTTAATCAGACATTTGAACAAATTTGCATACCCAAGTAGTCGTTCCCGGAGACTCCAAGTTAAACAGGTCTTTTGGAACTGGGGACTTCTTGGCAGTAGACTGCATTTTTTGAGTCTGTGTGAAAATCTAAAATCAATGTGTTCCAAGAGGCAGCAAGCAAAGTCGTGAGTACTAGTGTGAGAAGCCATGGCGGAATGAATGAGTGTACGCTGGTTTGAGTGATATTTTTCACTATTATATCTTTGACACCCTGTTGCTGTCCTATTTGTTTTTTCCAATCTGCATAATTTGTTGCTAAGGCTAGAGTTCTTGTGTTTTTGTCTTAGGTTAAATCAGATTTTTTTCAAACTCTGTGCATATAATTACGAGATAAAACAAAGAAAAACTCTTAGACTCAAACCCTATGTATCTGTGACTCTGGCGCCATCATCTGTTCTCTTAACGGGGCCGGGCTAAACCTAGAGTTAACACTATAACGGGGCTATCATCCTTGCAACATTTCCTTGATTTTTTATGACTATGTGTATATGTATTTTCCTTGATGTACTTTCTTTGATGTTGTGAGCCGATTTTTTCCTGATATTAAAATCGCTCTTGAAC
Organism: Oreohelix idahoensis; assembly: GCA_024509875.1. Classification (NCBI taxonomy): domain Eukaryota; kingdom Metazoa; phylum Mollusca; class Gastropoda; order Stylommatophora; family Oreohelicidae; genus Oreohelix; species Oreohelix idahoensis. The sequence goes on from JAMPIV010004726.1 coordinate 256,608, forward strand.
TAAACAATCGTGTTTGGTCAGCTCGTTCTAGATAATATATATATCATTGTTATAGTTTTCCCACGTCTGTGTGTTTACCTGTCGTCACGTGTATGTGCGTGCCTGTGAGTGATAGAAATATACGTAATATGTATATTGGTGTAGTCTGTCTGACGCTGTAACAACTGTTGTAGAAGATAGGTGAGAGAGAGAAGAATTCTTTTCGCTTTCAGAGACAGCCACTATATCAAATCTATCATCTCACGTGTGTGGAAATTCTATTACCTGTCACTAACTCTCACTGAGTCTATCACCTATTCAAACCTATTCAGAAGGGACCAAACCTAGTCTTAATTCTCCTATCGGAAATCTACGACAGAGGGAGATTCACCAACACCACAATTATACAATGCTATGCACCAAGAAACGACAGCAATGAAGAGATCAAGGACGAGTTCTATCAACAGGTACAAAAGGAAATGGAAACTGCACCCAGGTACAATCTTATTAAAGTAATGGGAGACTTTAATGCGAAAGTTGGAACACACAATAATTATAACGAAAGAGTAATGGGAAAATGCGGCAGTGGAACAGTAAATGAGAATGGGGACAAATTAATAAGCTTCTGCAGTATTAACAACCTGGTCATTGGAGGAACACTTTGTCCACACAAAGAAGTGCACAAGTTAACATGGGAATCACCAAACGGACGGGACAGAAACCAGATAGATCACATAATGATCAATGGCAGATGGAGACATGCATTACAAGACGTGAAAGTAAGAAGAGGCGCAGATGTGGGAAGTGATCATCACCTGGTAGTAGCAAGACTCAAGGTGAAACTCAGAGCTGTTGGACCAGTTGCAGTCAAACAGAAAAGATATAACATCACAAAACTTATGGACCCCCTCACCAGAAAAGCTTTCGTGGTCGACGTAAAGAGACGATAGCAGATTACCAAAAGCCAGGAAAGAACAGAGACCGATGATGTCGACCAAAAATTCAACACCATCTCAACAATATACAAGGAAAGCAGCAAGTCATGCTTGGGATTCCAGGAAAGAAAGAGCCAAGACTGGATAACACCAGAAACGCTAAACACCATAGCGAAGAGAAAGGAAATGAAAAGAAAGAAAACAGAAACTAAGTCTCCCAGGTTAAAGGCAATATATAGTGAACAGTACAGTCAGCTGGACAAGGAAGTAAAACATCAAAAAACTGGATGACCTTGTAAGAAAGAGGCGGAAGAAGAGGCAGCCACTGAGTTATTCAAAGCAGACCCTGAACTAGCAGCAGAACTTTTAGAACCACTATTTGCACAAGTCTGGGAAACTGAGACAACACCAACAGAGTGGAGTAAAGGAATAATTGTCAAATTGCCCAAGAAGGGCGACCTTGCAGACTGCAATAACTGGAGAGGAATTACTCTCCTCTCAGTTCCCAGCAAAATACGAGGCAGGATAATCATCCAGAGAATTTCAAAAGCAGTTGACCATAAACTGAGGAAAGAACAAGTGGGCTTTATAAAGAACAGAAGATGTGCAGATCATATATTCACCCTCAAGAACATTATAGAGCAGTGCTCAGAATGGCAGAGACAGCTATACATTAACTTTGTTGATTCTGAAAAGGCTTTCGACAGCATTCACAGGGACAGCCTATGGAAAATACTGAGGACATGGAATTCCCAGCCGCATTGTTTCCATCATAAAAAGCCTCTATTCTAACTTTACATGCAGTGTTGGATTGAGTAATGTAACTTTCGAAGTGAAAACAGGAGTACGACAGGAATGCCCCTAATCAGCAACATTATTTTTGACAGCCAGATTGGGTGATGCGCCAGACAACAGAGGGCAGTCCAAGAGGAATTAGATGGACGTTTTCTACACTGGAAGACCTGGAATATGCAGATGACATTGCACTACTCGTGTATTCACATCGGCACATTCAAGAAAAAAGCCGATAGACTGAATAAGTATGGCCAGCAGGTTGGCCTGAACATCAGAGGTCATGACACTAAATGTGGGCAATCCTGAGCCAATAACAGTAAGGAACCAGAAGTTAGAAGAGACAGACATATTTACTTACCTAGGATGCATAGTAACACCTGACGGTGGAACAAGCAAGGACATTAACAACAGAATGAATAAAGCGAGAACAGCCTTTGCTAGTCTTAACAACATTTGGAAGTCTTCCCAGTACAGCACAAACATCAAATTAAGACTGTATGAGAGCTGTGTACTTTCTGTGCCTCTCTATGGTGTGGAATGCTAGAGAGTAACAGAGAAGGAAATGTTGAAAATGTCCTCCTTCCACACAATCTGCCTAAGGAAAATTCTCCGAACCTTTTGGCCAAACACCATCAGCAACCAAGAACTACTTATTCGGAGTAACCAGGAGGACATGCACACACCATCATAGGTGGCAGACTTTGAGTTGGGTTGGCTACGTCCTCAGAAGGGACCCTGATACCATCACAAGAACAGCTATGCTATGGACCCCCGAGGGAAAGCGAAAGAGAGGTCGACCCAAAACAACTTGGCGGAGAACTGTGGAAGCCGAGATGCAAAGAATGAACCAGAGTTGGGGCACTGTACGAAGGATGGCCACCAACCGAGTAAAGTGGAATCAATTTGTTGCTGCCCTACAAGATGCCACCATGATGTGATGGCCACTGACTGCTTTGGCGGTTATGGATCAAAGAAGATGTGTGAATAAATGAATATGTGGCTTTCGCAGATTACATTTGTCACTATTCATTCATTCATGCAAAAATACAAAATTGGGAGCTGCGCTGGTGTAATGGTTACCACACTATGCTTGCAATCAGGTGATCCAGGTTCGAGCCCTGGCAAGGACATCTGAAGAAGTGTCGTCGACCGGGACTTGGACTGGAATAATTCAAGCCCTGGCGAAGACATCTGAAGGAGTGTCATCGACCAGGGACTGGAATAACCTGAAAGGCTCCTGAGCCGACCCAGCTCTAATGGGTACCTCCGAAATCGGCGAGTATCTGCTTGAATAGTGAGAGGACACTTGTCGTAAAATCAGTCTCAGGTTAGACATATTAACCAGAGATTTTGCTTCCAGTAATAGTGGGCGTACAAAAAAAAAAAAAAAAAAAACTAGTCATTTGGCATAAAATTATGCACTTATATTGAGTCAGATGTTTAATGTATGGTATATGTGTGAATAAATGAATATGTGGCTTTCGCAAATTAAATTTTTCACTATTCATTCACTCATGCAAAAATACAAAATAAAATTTCAAAAATGTATTTTAAGAATAACATAATTTTTATTTAAACTGAAATGGTTCTTAAAAAAGGGACTGCTCCTTCTAATTTATACAGTAGAAGCCTTTTTTTTTTCTTTCCCAACTCACTATTTTCAAAAACTTCACGAGGTACTTTTTACTTCCGTTGCTTAAAATGTACTAAGTTAATAATAAACAACTATTTTGAAATGCCATTTCAATTTTTTAAGCCCCCCCCACCCCCTTTGCATGGATCAAATGTGGATCTGCCTTGGCTTAAGTCTCGTAATAATCGAAGTCAGTACATTTTTTTTTTGCGACTGACTCCTCTAAAAAACGACAGACTCCATGACTCCTAATTCCACAGCCGTGCTCACAAGCAAGGGAGACAACAAAAACAACGACCAAGGAGTTATAAAAGTTAACAGATAATATTTTAATAAAAGCAGCAAAACAAATTTACCACTGTTACTAGAGGACATGAATGCTTTGGTGCATTCTTGCTGCAAGGGGAACAACTACAATAATGGTTCCATGTAGAAACAAAATGTAAGGAAATAGAAGACTTGGAAGCGAAGCACATGACAAGAGATATGCATGAAGAAATAAAGAAATTATCAAATCGGTCGCGGTTTGCACAAGGAGGAAGCTGTATCAAGAACAAAAATGGTGTAATACTACTTGATGAGAAAGACATATCAAACAGATGGGCAGAATACGTAAAAGAACTATTCGAGGACAACAGAGGTAAAAAACCATCACCAGATTCTAATGAAGGCCCAAACATTCTCAGATCAGAAGTAGAGAATGCCATTCATATGATACAAAAAGGAAGATCAGCAGGCATGGATAACATAAACATTGAAATGATAGAAGCTCTGGAGAGCTTTGGTATAGATACAATCACAGAAATATGCAATGATATATACAATACAGGATATTTACCACACGACATGAAGACATCAGTTTTTATAACATTGCCCAAAAAACCAAATGCAACAGAATGTTCAGACTTCAGAACAATCAGCCTGATGAGTCATGCAATTAAGATACTGCTCAAAATCATACAGGAAAGAATAAAAAGTAAAGTAGACAGCGAAATCCAAGAAGAACAGTTTGGTTTTAGACGGAACAGTGGAACAAGAGAGGCAATATTTTGCCTAAGAAGATTAGCAGAAAAATATACAGAGGTCCAAAAAAGTATGTATATGTGCTTCATTGACTATAAGAAGGCTTTTGACAGAATCCATCATGAGAAAATAATTGAATGCCTCAAAGACATAGGTATTGATGGAAAAGATATAAGAATACTCAGTAACCTTTATTGGGAGCAAACTGCCACAGTAAGATCGGGAAGGAATTATTCACCATACATAGACATAAAAAGAGGTGTCAGACAAGGTTGTGTGCTGTCCCCCTGCCTATTTAATTTATACACCGAAAAAATTTTCAAACAGATACAGGAAATACCAGGACTGAACATCAGTGGAAGATCAATAAACAACCTTAGATATGCAGATGATACCGTGTTGTTAGCTGAAAGCGAACAGGAGTTACAAGAACTAGTGAAGCAAGTGAACAGTATAAGTCATGAATATGGACTCGACATTAATATTGAGAAAACTAAAACTATGATAATTAGCAAAACAGACGATAAACCCACATTAAAGATAAGCGTAAATGGGAAAATCCTGGAACAAGTCAAGAGCTACGTATATCTTGGTCATATAATAACAGAAGATGGCAGATGTGAAACAGAAATCAAGAAGAGAATAGGAATGGCCAAAGCTACATTCAACAACATGAAACATATACTGACATCCAAACAGTTATCTCATAAATTAAAACTGAGAATCATAAAGTGTTATATATATTCTGCATTTCTGTATGGTGCAGAAACATGGATGATGAATAAGCATTTGGAAGAAAGAATTGAGGCTCTTGAAATGTGGATATATAGAAGAATGGGGCGTACCTCATGGAAAGAGATGAAAACAAATAAGGAGGTCCTAGAAAATCTAGGTATGAAAAGAGAACTAATGAGAGAGGTCAAAGTTCGGCAGCTAAAGTACTTTGGCCACATAAAAAGGCATAACACCTTGCAGAAGACCATAACAGAAGGGAGAGTTGAAGGCAAACGTGCAAGGGGAAGACAGCGCTATAAGTGGGAAGATAACATCAAGAGATGGACGGGAAAGAGTCTATCAGAGTGTACCACCAAGACAAGAGACAGAAGACGTTGGAGAGCCATTACAGCCAACCTTCGTTGTGGAGATGGCAACTGATGATGATGATGTGCCACAAGTAGTGAAAAGGGAAATTATGATTTAGTCTTCTATCTTCTCAGCATGACATTTTCTCTATCCTTCTTCTTCTTCTTCGTTCATCCTGAAAAGGACGGTGGTTGCATTGTGTCTGTTTACAGCGAAGCTGCGATATTTGCGCCTTTCGGCCGACACATCCGACTTCAGTACGGCAATTTTTGGGACCGGGTTTGTCTTCCCTCTTCGATCCCTACTCTCTCAGCCAGACTGCAGTGATGCAGCCCATTTCCAGGACCACCACTTGGAGGTGGAGTAGGGTCTTGGTCAACTCTGGTTCGCTGACCCTGAAGAAAGCAGTCATGCTATGGGTCGCTGACTGCATTCCTAACCTTTGATGTGTCTTCGGTCCCATTTTCTTTATCCAAGATTTCTAAAATTATCATGTTTTAGCCTTTTGTCTCTCTATCAAGGATTTCTAAAATTATCATGTTTTAGTCTGTTTTATCAGGATTAAATTTTCTTTACCCAACATTGAAAATGTTTTAGTCTTCAGTTTTCTCAGAGTGACATTTTTTCTACCATAGCCAAAAAGGGTAATGAGGATGTCCTGAAAGAGGCCAATGCGCAAAGAAAACTTATTCCTCATATTAGACAGAAGAAGACCACTCTCTCTGGCTTGTTACGAGAAGAAGAAAGCTGGAATACATTGTAACAAGAGGAAAGATTGAAGGAAAAAGAGATATCGGAAGACAAAGAGAGGAGATACTGGACAGTTTGACATCATGGCATGGAAAAAAGTAATAAAATGTAAAGCTAATATTCACAGACAGGTAGTAAACAAGCAGGAAAAAGCACTAGAAGCCACAGAGATGTGGTTTTACAGAAGAATGTTAAAAGTACTATCTTCTTCTTCTTTGATCCTTAGCTGCCGACTGTCAAAGCAGTCAGTGGCCATCATGCCCAGTGGCGTCTTGTAGGGTAATAGCAAATTGATTCCACTTTGCTCGGTTGGCGGCCATCCTTCGTAAGGTACTATGGACATCCAAAAGACAGTAATGAGAATGTTGTGAAAGATGCCAATGCGCAACAGAAGCTTGTACCTCGGGTCAGAAGGCAGCCATTCACTTTCTGTGGGCATGTTATGAGATGAAGGAAGCTAGAGTATATTGTAACAACAGGAAAGATTGAAGGAAAAAGATTTAGAGGAAGACAAAGAGAGCAGAAATTGGACAGTTTGACACCATGGTATGGAAACAAGCCAACAAAAGAATTGATAAATAGTACTGGAGACGTGAAGTTATGGAGAGACATCATCGCCTATGCCACCAGGCATGGTGCTTGAAGAAGAAGAATATTTAAAGTTAAGTAACAAAATGTGAAGAAGACACTGGAAAGACCTTGAGTGGACAGCACAAGACAGGAAGACTTGACAAGAATATGCTACAGGTCTAAGCTCTTCTTCTTCTTCTTCCGTCCTTAGCCAACGACCGGCAAAGCAGTCAGTGGCCATTACGCCTAGTGGCGTCTTAAGGGCAACAGCGAATAGATTTTCTTTGCCGCTGGTCCCATCACGCCTAATGGCGTCTTTAGGGCAACGACAAATCAATCCGTTCAGGTCTAAGCTCATCAGACTTAAAAGGTAACGATGATTATGAAAGAAGATGAATTTCTCATTATGTGAATAATATCTGACAGTTTATGTGACGTCTTGCGAGTAGTTAGATAGTCCCAGGGCATTTGACTGACTAAGCAGTTACAGCTCTTTCCTTTCGTTGCAGTTACAGAGTTCCAGAATAAAAATCTGGTAATGTCACTCTCCATTCTACCCAGCTGTAAATGTGTACTTCACTCTGCTCTTGAGTCAGGGAAGGAAAAGGTAGCCGAAGGGAACAGGTCATCCCACCTCATTTAAAAAAAAATATGGACCTAGTATGGTAGTCTCTAACACTTTACTCCCCTACAGCAGTTTCTGCAATAGGACTACCTACCATGGACAGTCCAAACAGTTTATCATTGATCTATTTATGACTTTCTTACTGTAAACAATCTCCAATGTTTGATTCTCGCTGCCACTCTCTTCTGTGACCACCTGAAGAATAGAAATTAATTACATTAAAACTTCACAGAAACCTTCTCTGAAGAGGCAAAGAAATAACAGGATGACCGCCTCCTCAGGCACATCGTACAAGGTAACTAATATAAGGTTGTGCATAAGGTTGGCAACCTCATCAAGGAAAACAAACGGCCACAACAACCACCATTGCAGAAGCATGTGAATGCTTGGTTCTGGCTTCCTGTGGGACCTGCTACAGTGGTGGCTCTGTGCTCTATAAGGAGCACAAAGAAAAATAACAACACAGTTTGTGAAGTACAGTTGCTCTGAAGGACTGCCTTGTAATGCTATCCCCAAGCTTCTTAAATGTGTGTCCTATCTGATCATTGTCATAATTTTGCGTTCCTTATGAATGTTTCCTAGTGAAACGTCAAAAGTTTGCCTGGTTAGGGCATGTAACTTGTCATGACTCCCTTTTGAAAATGATCCTCCATGGAACAGTCAAAGATAAATGGAGAAGAGGAAGGCAAAGAAAATACTGGGCTGATATCATCAAAGAATGGGGAGGGCACAGTTTTTCCACACTTGTACACATTGCTGAGGATAGAGAGCCGTGGAGGACCCTGTCTGCTGATGCTTCCACCATGGCACCCCTACAACCCATGAAAGGTTATGGGTTGAGATGATGATGAATGGAGCCACCATTTCAGCTGGTCCCCTTGCAGGAAGTCTGCACCAAGCATTCACGGGAGTGGTTTCTGATGCAATTTCTTTTTACATGGTGAAGTTGCCAGCCCCACGCACTAACTCATATAAGCACCTTGTAGGACATGTTTCCAGGAGCAGCAGACTTATTCTTTCTTTGTCTTATCAGATACCCCTAGAGACTACTATGGGGCATCCTATCTGATGCCAGAATTTTATCTCACTCCTTGTTCCACTGGCATTTGTCTGGTTCTTGTCATCGGTTCCACATTTGTGATCCTGCCATTGGTGATCCACATTTCAATCCTTCTATTCTACCCAAGCACTCATTTATAAAAGTGGCTACAGACAGACATGATTAAGAGTGCTTAGATCAGTGGTTATCAACTTGTTTATGACCACGACTCAAATTTCACAACTGGTGAAACTGCCGACCCATGTATCAAAATTGATGAGGAAAAACTGATTATAGGAATTCAGCCACAAGGCATTCCTCTTAAAACTTAAAGTAAAGGAAACGTATGGCATGCAGCCCTTCACAATGTTTCCCATAGCCCATAGGTTGAGAATCGCTGGCTTAGATGAAATAACTGTATAATGAAGTATGTTATTAGGTGGTATGAACTGGGGTGTGACCAGGTGTGGTGTCACCTTGTGTGATGTCCCCTTGTGTAATGTGACTAGGTGTGGTGTGAATTAGTGTGGTGTGACATAGTGTAATGTGACCTAGTGTGGTGTGACCTAGTGTGGTGTGACTTCATGTGGTATGACCTGGTATAGTGTGACCAAGTGTGGTGTGACCTGATGTAATGTGTCCTGGTGTGGTGAGAGGTGATGTGGTGTGACCTGGTGTGGTGTGTCCTGGTGTAATGTGAGCTGGTCTGGTGTAACTTGGTGCAGTTTGACTTGGTGTGGTGTGAACTGGTGTGGTGTGACCTGGTGTGGTGTGACCTGGTGTGGTATGTTAAAGGCTAAGCAATGTGGTGTGGCACAGACAGAATGGCATGGTTGGTGTGATGTGATATGGTTAAGTAGAAACTTAGTGTTATGTGTTACAACTAATGTGACATAACTGATGTAGTATGTCTGATTACATGTCTGACATGACATGACTGATGTGGTATGACTGATGTGGTACAGCTGATGTAGAATGACTGATGTTGTATGACTAATGTGGTTAAACTGATGTGGTTAAACTGATGTGGTATGACTGATGTGATAAGACTGATGTGGTGTGACTGATTCAGCAGGCTGAAGTGATTTGACTGATCTGGTATGACTTGGTGCAGATCCTTTGTGAGGGGGGAACCACAAGGTCTATCTGGCCTAGGCCTCACCTCAGACGAGGGCATCACCTCAGCCAAGGATGCGTGATCCTCCACTTTTTATCCTTCTTCCCAGACAATGAGGAGGCCTCACAATGAGGAGGCCTTATCTGAGTTCTTAGAGGTCCTGACTTTGCATTAAGTAGTAAAGGTAGTTTGGTATGGTCTGGTCTTAGTTCTGTGGTATAGCCTATATAGCGTGAGTAGTCTTATGGAACTCGGGACAGTAATTTGTTTTCAACATAGGGGTTACTTTAAAAATTGCCTCCAGCTGGTGGAAAATTGTGGATTTTAAAGCTGCAACCAAGCTGGAGAGGATTCAATTTTCTACACAAGACAACAGGAGGCTGACACTTGGGAGTCATGACCCAGGTAGGCCGCCCCCCCTTAGACTGTAAATGAGAGTAAGGGGCTGAAACACTTGATCGATGGGGGGACTTCTTCTGATGATCAGATTGCCTCATGTTGTATCGTTCTGTATAGAGTTTCCTATCATCTTGTTCGTCTCCACGAGACCTCTGAGAACTTCATTAGGCTTATCTTTACTTTGTTTGTCTTTTGTTATTTTGCCATTAAGTTTTTTTTTTTTTTTTTTAATTTTTATTGTTTGTTTGTTTCTTGGAAAGGGTAGGTCACACACACACATACACAATTTTGGTTTTGATTTACTGTATTTGGACTGAGTGGAGGGGGAAGAAGTTGCTATATTGTCTTAAATTTATTACACTATATATCCTATTTATAGCCCATCGAGGGTTGAAGGGTAGGCTATACTTTGGTTTTTCTTTTTTTTTTAAAGACATCATAATAATAATGGTTGAAATGAAGAATAGTAGGCCGTCTGTTCGATACGGCCTTCAAAAAGAATTCAGTGACGCAATAAAAAGGGGTAAGGGTTTGGGTTAACATAACCGTTACCCTAACTTTAATCCTTACTAGGATGACATCGAAGAACAGGGTCCACTGTCTTCATTTCAACCAATAGTGATTATCTTGATAATACTGATGATGTTGATAATGATAGAGAAGATCGCGACTATGATGTTGCTAATGATGGTGGAGAACTAGATCATGATAATAATGAAGTGCCAATTAATTCACCTGCTGCTCCGATAAGCTCTTTGATCCACACTCACTGCGAAGTTTTGACAACTCTTGTGACAGCTCGCTTAATCTTTCTTCCATAACTGTCAAAGTCGAATGTGTGTAGATGAAGATGGAAGCACACAAGAGGGAACACAGCAACACACAGCACACAACGATAATACATAAACAAATGTTCCCGCTTTTCAGTTTCTCGGTACTAAACCGTAGTTTTGGGTCATTTCCTGTCTTCCTACACAAGTCCTGTGACTCCGTGTCGTTTGAATTCATGTTTTGTTTTTACGAAATCAGGTTAGAATTCTTAAGATGATGAAATGGCTAGTTTTTCTTCAACACTGGAATTAAAATCACAGATTGGTAAACATAATTTGTGCTTACAGAAAATATGCTTCGTCTTTTTTTTCCCCAACACTTTGCAGGAGAGGTTTGGTTTGGTTTTTAAGGATTCTCGTCATTGCACACGGACAACTCCATCAGTGCTCCGATCTCATCTATTAGATCACACAAGGAGGATCTCAGCACAGTGCACGAACTCCGTAGCACCGGCGAGAATCCCAATGTGTGAATATAGGTTCACTTACTTACTTAATTAGTCGTTCCCCTTCTACCGCGAGGTAGGTTCACACATTCTATAAATATTTTTGTTGTGGGTAGGTTTCTAATTTTCAAATTTTGCCAGGGCAGCGGCCTTATGGCCTACTCTTTTACGATTTCCAACTGCCGTGGGATTTTTAACGTGTGCTACTTGCACAACGGGGCCTCCTATTTTTTCGCCCTTATCCGAGAAGGCTAGGCATCCTATCTCACTGCCCAGGAGACCGGGGAGGGGGGGGGGGGGGGGGGGAAGTACGACATCATTACGACTACCAGTTCTGAAAAAAAAATGTCCATAAATGATATTCCCTCAACTGGTAATCAAACCCGGTACCTCTAGAATTCGAGGCGGACCTCTTAGCCACTCCGACCCCCAAAAGAAGAAAAATATAATAAGAGAAGTAAAAATATAATAAGAGAAGTAAAAATATAATAAGGCTGAAAACGTCTTATAAAGACCTTGAAATAAATATTTTAAATATTAAATTTAGCATGGGGATCACCACAGCAGTGGCATCCATTGGGAGGGGGGCGCTTAGATGGCTTGTGGTGGTTTCTGGGGCGCCTGAAGCAGAAACACAGTATATCGAACAAGTGGATTGGTAGAGGATTTACAGTTGCTTGGATACTACGTTTGTCTGATCTAACACCGTTATATTTTTTTTAAATAGGGCCATATCAAAACGCTTGTCTACTCATCGAAAAATGGTTTTTTTTTTTTTGGATGAACTCAAAGTCAGAATAACAATCACAATTCACGCTATCTTGGCTGATCAATTATGTAATATGTTCACGGAGTTTTAGACTCGGCTTGAAAGATGTATCAACGATGATTGCATCTGCGTGGAAGTTTAAGAATTAAAAATGCATTATGAATAAAACTTTAAGAATTGAGCTTTTAAATGTAAAAACTTTAAGAATTTCGCTTTGATATGTAAAAACTTTAAGAATTGGCCTTTGATATGTAAAAACTTTAAGAATTGACCTTTGATGTGTAAAAACTTTAAGAACTGAGCTTTGATGTGTAAAAACTTTAAGCATTGAGCTTTGATAAATAAAAACTTTAAGAATTGAGCTTCGATATGTAACAACGTCAAGATTTGAGGTTTTATATGCTTTTTTTTTTTGTTTTTTTGTTTTTACGAAATAGTGCTACTGTTTGTATAACTTTATTTATTAAAGTTTAAAACCGCACCAGAAATACCCTGTACATATTTTGAGTGTAGTATTTCAGCTTACCAGTAACAGAAAACCGTACCTAATTGTTTGGCTAATAACACTAAAAAAAATTTTTTTTTTAAGGAATGGTAGTAAAAATACATTTATAATTTTTAAAAAAAGATAAAAAATTTAAATAAAGAAAAATTTAGGAAATAATGGATCACACAATGAACACACAAAACATTTAGGTCAGCTGAAGCTGTGTACCCAAAATATGAAATTAAATTCAATCCACCTCACTCCCACACACACGCCAGTTAAAAAAATATATTGACACCAACATAAAAAACAACTCAAAAAGTAAACAAGAATCTACTATTTTATGATGAAAAAAAAATAACATAAAAAATACGTATACACAGTTAGTTATTATCAATTACTTTATATGCCATAAATCAGTGCTCCGTAACTGGTGTGCCTTGGCACACTGGTGTACCGTTGGTGTCTGCCTGGTGTGCCGTGACACTAGACAAAATACGACATATAAATGTATGTTATAGTGAAATATTACGACAGAGTCTCACACGTACAATTTTACAAAATGATAAGTTGAGTTATCATCATCCACCAATCCATCACAAAAAGTTAGTGAGCATAGTCTTGATTGCAACAAATTTTTAAATATTTACTACACCCGCCTTTTAAAATATTAAAGTGTACCGTACCGTGGAATTTTGAAGGGCAGTTTTAAGTGTGCCGTGAAGTAGAAAAGGTGTAATATTTATTTATTTATTATTTTTTTTTTTTACATTTGAAAAGGTTGCGCAGCACTGCCATAATTAACTAGGAAGAAAACTGCCATAAGAAATAAAAAACTGAAAATTAAATTTACTACCTAAAATTGAAAACACTGTATACTGTTATCAGTTTTAAAATAAAATGTTTTTAAAATGTAAAAAAATATAAGGGTCTACTTTGCACGTGATCAACAATTCGTCAAGGTCAGATTCGTTTTATTTTATTTTTGTTGTTGAAAGCCCAACACAATAAAGTTTAATGTTACGCCAAACTCTGTGGGTAGTGTTGACTATTTATTTTCAGTTTCGTTCGGTATTTACTTTTTCTCTTTTTAGATTACAAGGGACACAATAAACGACTTACATGCAGTAAACAAGATTATTTTTCTTGATTTGTATCCCCTTCGCGACAAGTGTCAAACCTTGGGTAAACGAAAAATGTAAACGTAGACCCATCGCAGAAACTGCCGTAGTGAAGTAAATTGATAGAGACTTCACCATACTAGGTCTAGCTGTATGAGGTGGGGATGACCCGTTTCCTTCCTCGCTGCCGCTGCCTTCCCTAACTCAAAAGCAGTCAGATCCAATTTACAGCTGGGTAGACTAAAGCGTCAGGGTAGGCGGAATTGTAGCGAGGATAGGAACGGGTCACCTCACCTAATTAAAAAAAAAAAAGCTGGGTACAGCATGATGAAATCTCTAACGCTTCCTTTCTCTACGGTTATATCTGCTATGGGACTACCTTTTAGACTGGAGCGTAACAGTAGGCCTCCTTAAGTCATAACTGAATTTGGGAATGCGCACTTGAGGTGATAAGTCTAAGCTGTTTTTATTTATTTTATATTGACTGGAACATAACACTAACATAATGTTAATATAACACGCTTACGCGATGATTTTAAACGCAGTCTACACAAGGTCAGATTGGGAAAACGCAGTCAAGATTCTCCACACACACACAATGTTTCGACGAGACTTCTGAGCGCAGTTGCTAACTTTTTGACTCGTTACAGGACATGTACTTTTAAATTGTTTTCCCCGCAACTAACAGTTAACTCTTTGACTCCGCAATTATTTTTCACCCTGTGCCGTAATTTTAATTCGCGATAGACTAAAACAAAGCTCAAAGTTGTTTTGGCACGGGTGTAAAATCTGACCAACGCTCTGAGCGCTGTTCCGGAGTCAAAGAGTTAATTAAGCCACATTTTCACCGGAGCTAAATATATATAACCTGGAACAATTGCTTCATCGTGTAAGAAAATACGTGAAATTCGGATTCTCCAAACTATGAATTAACATAAAACTTTCTTTCACTATTACTTTTTTAAGCTGACACAATCAAGGATAACTCAAAATATGAAATTTCTTGTTGATGTACGGACGAAAGTCTCTGGTGTCTTTGCTGGCAACGAAGTAACTTTCCTTCCGCGAAATCTCAGCCTTGAACACACGTGATCACTTCCGCAAAGTGCCGAAAATAGCCACGCAAAATAAAAACAGATTAGATAATTTGGGAAGTATCGCTTACGCCACAACGCCCAAAACGGCGTTTGTAACGCCCCCTATCACTTTGTAAAGCGAGATATTAACTCCTTAAGACTAAAATAGTGATAAATGATTGTACGGGCATGTAGATTATAAGTAGGTTACACCCATGAAAGATAGATATAATATTAGTCATAGATAAACAGATACTACCGTAAAACGGTAAAGTGTAACGTGCAGGGGCGTACTTAAAATATTTGGCACGGGAAGGTGGGGGGGGGGGGATTTGGTACACATCCACTCACCAGGTCGGTGGCTTAGAGGTATGGCATCCGCCTCTAATTCTAAAGGTACCGGGTTCGCTCCCAGCACAGGGAATTTAATTGATGGAATATTTTTCTGAACTAATGGTTCCCAATTGTGCCATATTGCCCTCCCTGATCTCCTGGCTAGTGAGATCGGATGCCTTGCCTTATCAAATAAGCGTGAAAAATAGGAAGTCCCATGTGTAAGTTGCACACGTTAAAAATCCCTCGGCAGTTAGAAATCGTAAAGAGTAGGCCCTCCGGCCGCTGCCCTATCAACATTAAAAAAAATTTAGGAAACCTACTCACCAACAAATATTTATAGAATGTGTGATTCCTGTATACATACACTAGGATCCTCGCCTGTGCTGCGGAGTTCATGCACTGTGCTGAGATCCTCCTTGTGTGATATAAGGGAGATCGGAGCACTTATGGACTTGTCCGTGTGTAACGAATATGGTCCTTTAAACCAAAACCCCTACCCACAAAGAAACACACGAACAATTTTACTTTTATTATTTTAACAGAAAGAACTATTATAACAGTGTTCGATGGCACCCGCCTTCCTGTCTGTCACCCTGCCTCCCCGTCACCTCCTTAGTACGCCACTGAGTGTAAGAAACTTCACGTCCACTAAGTCTCAGCTTTATGAGGTGGAGTGACTCGTTCCCCTTCTCGGTGCATTTGCCTTACACGGTGGCGTACTAAGGGGGGGGGGGGGGTTTGCGAGGGGGCGGTCCGCCCCATGTAATAGCCAGGAGCGGAATGCCATCGAACACCATTATAACAGTCCCTGTTAAAAATGTAATTGGAAGTGTGTTTCTTTCCTGGTGGCGGGGGTGACAAAAGTAAGATCCGCCCCGGATGCCAAATGCTTTAAATACGCCCCTGGCCCTTCCATAACTCAGAGCAGCAGTGGTTTTTTTACAGCTGGGTAGACTGAAACGTAACGTGACCCTGTTTCGAACTCTGTTCCTTTGCTTTTTATTTAGAGACAAGCGAGGAAAGGAACTGTTCACCCCACTTTATAAAGCTGAAACCTAGTATTAATGAAGTCTCTAACAATTACCTCCCGTACGTTAATATCTGCAGTGGGACTACCTTAGCCTTTAAATAACGCATTCATCATCATCCTCATAATTTTTCTTTGCTCTACTTATGGATTGTGTGGATGGCCCCCTTACAGAAATCCTGCACCAAGCATTGACATTCTACTGCAGATGTGGTTTATGTGGCTATTTATTTTACACGATGAGGCTGCCAGACCCCCGGGCACAGCTTTATATTAGTCGCCTTGTACGACATTAGAGCCGTGGTGGCGCAGTGGTTAGTGCACTAGCTTCCTTGTTCGGTGGTCCACGGTTCGATCCCTGGTTGAGGTGGGATTTTTTAGACCGCAAACGTCTCCGGGGTCGACCCAGCCTCATTAATTTGGTACCAGAGTAACTTCTGGGAAGGTTAAGGCGGCCGACGTGATGCTGACCACATCACCCCTAGTGTGCCGATGGTCAAGAAAATGTGGGCCTAACACCATATTCCCAATATGCCTCAATGGGCGTTTAACAGGATCAGTGACCCTTTACCTTTCCTTGTACGACATGCCTGAGAGTGCAGTAGTTATGTTTTTATGAGCCTCACTTTAATTCTACCGAGTTGGACAAATGCCATGTCAATTTTATCCAGTCTCTTCGCTTGCTCGGCGTCTCCCGGATCTAGAGTTGTCGTGAATTGAGCTAGTGTCCTTGAATTGTTTCATCCAAATGTTAATTAAATTTCTGACGCCGACCCTGGCCCTACGGTAGAATCAGCTCCCGTCCTGTACCTTTTTACCGTTAGTAGGACACTTAATAACAGCTTCAATGCTACACAGATAAATCAAATAGCCTCCAGGAAGATTACTTTCCGGGAACTCCAATTAATTGCCGAACGCATGAAACTAATTTCCCAGCTAAGGTCCAGTGATGCTCCTCACAATACCAGCACCTGAACTGTCCCACTAAACTCTCAGCACCGTCCTAGACAGATTTGCCTCGCTGGCATTAGCCCAAAGTATAACTAAAACCAGGAATAATAAGAAATTATAATGTTAAAAATGTAACACAGCACCATGCATGATTGCATTACATATCAGATCATATTCCAAGAACGAATCTTTAAGAAAATACTAATATAAAAATTCAGCAAACTAAAACAGCACATACGAAACTATTGGTAATCGCCACTGCGGAGAACGGTATGCACTACGGAAAATAACATATTCGATGCTTGCCTTTGTCCATTCCCAAAACTGAATGAACTAGTCGACTTCACTAGCTAGCTTAAGATATTGCATATTAGAAATTCCGGCCGCATTCAAATATCTACCGTCACAAGCAAATGACGTGAATTCATCTGCACTGCAGTTATGCGAACTCTGATATCAGAATGTCTTTCTCTGTCTATCTTATAGATCCGAAAGCAGTCCTTTTTTCAACTATGTCAATACGCGCTCTGCTTCATCTTCTCTGGTGGACCTTGGGGGAGGGTCTCTAGGGCGGAGCTAGTTTAGAGATTAATCGAAGGTGGGGGGAGCTGATGCTCGCCAGTGAACGGCCACTAAGGCTAAGCCTTCTTTACATTCACATTATGATTATTATTATTATATAGAATACACAACAAACTTACACAGCAAAATCTTTAAATAAAGTCACTAAGGTTATTAAAATACTGAAGTACGCGTCCATCGTAAAATAGCTATATATTTGAAATTAGATTAAATCACGATATTGAATGTTGCATAATTTTCACTCTGTTAAAAGATATAAATGACATGTTATGCACACGATTTACCGCTAGTCTTGGTTGAAAGTGCGACATTTATGATAATGATAACTGCACCTTGCTACTGCATGTAAACGCAGGCGGTGTCGATCCAATTTTTCCACCTGTACAAAAGCCGCTAATTTTACGCATTTATAATGAAGGGTGGCATCGAAGATTACATGTATTATTTACAAGCATACCACCATCTAAAGCTGTTTCTTTCATTTTCTCTTTTACGCTTTAATCGTGCTCCTAATTTTACATGAAGAAAAGTTCAAGGACATGTCAGCTGTTATGTTACATTGTTTGGTTTTGGTTCCGTGTTTAGATTTTGCATTGCTTTATGCGTGGAACGACAATGTCCTTGTGGATATAATACAGTACTTGTGCATCTAGCGCAGATTAGAAAGTGTCAAATATCAAAGCTCATTAGGACGTGACACCCTTATATCCGCCAAAAGTAGACTAATAGGGTTTATGACCTGGTAAAATCGTTAATATAGTTCTTTAATCTGAGATCAGTGTGGTAGTCTTCGTGGTGCCTTGTCTACCAATTACCTACCTACGGTAATCTTTACCTTTAGTGCCGTTGAGTATGCATAATATGTGTATTTGCGTACCATTTAGAGTTAGGGTTTTTAGGATAGTCAGGATCCTATTTGGTTCTCCTCTCTTTATCTAGCTCATGCATGGCTCCTCGAATACCGCTTGTGTACGGCGGTGGCCACATCCCGGGCAACAGTCTTGGCTGACTGGCTAAACTACATGGGTGGAGTAGGAGCAATCTTACTCAAGGGAATGTCCATCCCTAGTACACAAAGACTGAGACGGTGAGTGAGGCGGAGGAATCTGAGAAGATCAACGGCTCGCAAAGCGAAACAGCAAAGTGTGTGGCGCACTGGAGGCGTGTCGGACATAGAAAAAGACAATGGCTAGCCACCGTGGAAGAGATTGGGGCCTTACCACGTACTTCCTACAGAATGTAATGGGATCACAACAACAAGATAAGAAACGATATGTAGAGAACTCTCTGTCCCCTGGGGAAGAATCTACTGTACAAATTAACAGGGAAGAGGCAACTCCTCTAATGAGTAAGGAAGTACATAATGACGAGTGTTCCTTAAATTCTGTTGAAAGGGAGCATTCTGAGAAAGACCACCTAAAAACTAGTAGGAGAAGCCTAAAAATAGGAACATGGAATGTTAGAACTCTGAACGGAGAAGGAAAGCTAGACAGTCTAATATTAGAGGCAACAGACATGAAACTCACAGCGAAATATACTATGAAGAGCTACAACACACACTTAAACCAGTCAAATCAACACATGTGTTAAAGCTGAAAAGAGCAGGAAACAGAAGACAGGAAGAACCCCAGATAGAAATATCAGCGCTGAAACAACCAGATATAAAACAGAAATATTTAATCGACGTCAAAAATAAATATCAACAGTTATTGACAGAAAGCATGGAGCAGTATAGAAGAGAAAACCCAGAAGAAAAAGCAACCGCAAAATGGGAATGCTTAAAAACAAGCATACAATCAGCAAATGCAAATTTACCTAAAAAGGAGTCTAAGAAAAATCAAATTTGGATGACAGATGACATCTTGAATAAAATGACCGAAAGAAAGAAAGCAAAAAACACTCCAGAATATAAAACAATAGACAATGACATACGTACTATGTGTAGAGAAGCAAAAGAACGGTGGATAGAAACAAAATGCAAGGAAATAGAAGACTTGGAAGCAAAGCACAGGACAAGAGATATGCATGAAGAAATAAAGAAATTATCAAATCGGTCACGGTTTGCACAAGGAGGAAGCTGTATCAAGAACAAAAATGGTGTAATATTACTTGATGAGAAAGACATATCAAACAGATGGGCAGAATACGTAAAAGAATTATTCGAGGACAACAGAGGTAAAAAAACCATCACCAGATTCTAATGAAGGCCCAAACATTCTCAGATCAGAAGTAGAGAATGCCATTCATATGATACAAAAAGGAAAATCAGCAGGCATGGATAACATAAAAATTGAAATGATAGAAGCTCTGGAGAGCTTTGGTATAGATACAATCACAGAAATATGCAACGATGTATACAATACAGGATATATACCACACGACATGAAGACATCAGTTTTTATAACATTGCCCAAAAAACCAAATGCAACAGAATGTTCAGACTTCAGAACAATCAGCCTGATGAGTCATGCAATTAAGATACTGCTCAAAAATCATACAGGAAAGAATAAAAAGTAAAGTAGACAGCGAAATCCAGGAAGAACAGTTTGGTTTTAGACGGAACAGTGGAACAAGAGAGGCAATATTTTGCCTAAGAATATTAGCAGAAAAATATACAGAGGTCCAAAAAAGTATGTATATGTGCTTCATTGACTATAAGAAGGCTTTTGACAGAGTCCATCATGAGAAAATAATTGAATGCCTCGAAGACATAGGTATTGATGGAAAAGATATAAGAATACTCAGTAACCTTTATTGGGAGCAAACTGCCACAGTAAGAACTGGAAGGAATTATTCACCATACATAGACATAAAAAGAGGTGTCAGACAAGGTTGTGTGCTGTCCCCCTGCCTATTTAATTTATACACTGAGAAAATTTTCAAACAGATACAGGAAATACCAGGACTGAACATCAGTGGAAGGTCAATAAACAACCTTAGATATGCAGATGATACCGTGTTGTTAGCTGAAAGCGAACAGGAGTTACAGGAACTAGTGAAGCAAGTGAACAGTATCATCATCATGTGACATATTCTTTCCAGAACGTTGTCTCCATTACAGCTGCTCTGAGTTTTTCATCTGTATTAGCTTATGTGAAGCAATTGCAAGTCTTCTTTTAATTTCTACTGCACAGTCGCCAGAGCTGTTAATGATTGATCCTAAGTATTCGAATTCATTGACACTTTCCAGTTCTTCATTATCAATTTCAATTTCTGGTTTGGTCTTTACAGTATAAGTCATGAATATGGACTCGACATTAATATTGAGAAAACAAAAACTATGATAATTAGCAAAACAGACGATAAACCCACATTAAAGATAAGCGTAAATGGGGAAATCCTGGAACAAGTCAAGAGCTACGTATATCTCGGTCATATAATAACAGAAGATGGCAGATGTGAAACAGAAATCAAGAAGAGAATAGGAATGGCCAAAGCTACATTCAACAACATGAAACATATACTGACATCCAAACAGTTATCTCACAAATTAAAACTGAGAATCATAAAGTGTTATATATATTCTGCATTTCTGTATGGTGCAGAAACATGGACGATGAATAAGCATTTGGAAGAAAGAATTGAGGCTCTTGAAATGTGGATATATAGAAGAATGGGGCGTATCTCATGGAAAGAGATGAAAACAAATAAGCAGGTCCTAGAAAATCTAGGTATGAAAAGAGAACTAATGAGGGAGGTCAAAGTTCGACAGCTAAAATACTTTGGCCACATAAAAAGGCATAACACCTTGCAGAAGACCATAACAGAAGGGAGAGTTGAAGGCAAACGTGCAAGGGGAAGACAGCGCTATAAGTGGGAAGACAACATCAAGAGATGGACAGGAAAGAGTCTGTCAGAGTGCACCATCAAGACAAGAGACAGAAGACGTTGGAGATCCTTTACAGCCAACCTTCGTTGTGGAGATGGCAACTGATGATGATGAGAGTTAGGGTTGGGGTTAGGGTTAGGGTCTATCTATCTATCTATCTATCTATCTATCTATCTATCTATCTATCTATCTATCTATCTATCTATCTATCTATCTGTCTGTCTGTCTGTCTGTCTGTCTGTCTGTCTGTCTGTCTGTCTGTCTGTCTGTCTGTCTATCTATCTATCTATCTGCTCGTATCTATCTATCTATTTTCTATCTATCTGCTCGTGTCTATCTATCTATCTATCTATCTATCTATCTATCTATCTATCTATCTATCTATCTATCTATCTATCTATCTATCTATCTATCTATCTATCTATCTATCTATCTATCTATCTATCTATCTGTCTGTCTGTCTGTCTGTCTGTCTGTCTGCCTGAATGCCTGCCTGCCTGCCTGCCTGCCTGCCTATCTATCTATCTATCTATCTATCTATCTATCTATCTATCTATCTATCTATCTATCTATCTATCTATCTATCTATCTATCTATCTATCTATCTATCTATCTATCTATCTATCAAACTAAGTACGCTGGAGAATGTTTGAGCAACAGTAACAAAAGATGAGCAAGAGGAAGGAAGAATGCAAGAGCGAACTGTGTGCCCGATTTTCAACCCTTGGAAAATTCATTTCTTTCGATATATCTGTCTAACTATCTACCTAGTCTGTCTAACTATCTACCTAGTCTGTCTAACTATCTACCTAGTCTGTCTAACTATCTACCTAGTCTGATTCTGCTCTTGAGTTAGGGAAGGCAAAGACAGAAGTAGAAGAACTGGTTACCCCACCTCATGATGATGGACCTAGTATTGTGAAGGCTTAAACAATTCACTCCCTACGGCAGTATCTGCTATGGGACTCAAAGCTGCTCACGTCTGGTCAAATCTCTCGCATACACTGGAAAACACACCGAGTCCCTTGTCATTCAGTAGCAGATGTTCCAATGTTTCACGAGTTGTTCTCATTTAATTGTTTATAACAGTCAGCGACTCATAGCTTGACTGCCTGCGTCAGGACCAGCGAACCAGAGCTGGTCTATCTATCTATCTATCTATCTATCTATCTATCTATCTATCTATCTATCTATCTATCTATCTATCTATCTATCTATCTATCTATCTATCTATCTATCTATCTATCTATCTATCTATCTATCCGTCTGTCTGTCTGTCTGTCTGTCTGTCTATCCGTCTGTCTATCTGTGTTCTGTCTGTCCGTCTATATATATCTGGGTGTCTGTTTTTCTATCTGCAAGTATGTGTATACCTATGTCACTATATGTATCTGTCTTTATGTGATTCTGTTTGTCTATTTGCCTGTCTAATACGTTTCTATATCTAAAATGTAATGTCTATTTATCAATTTGTCTGTCTATCTATCTACTATCTGTCTGTCTATCTTTCTGTTTGTCTATCATTCTAACTATATATATTTATGTCAAGTACCGGATCCACAAGGCCCCATTTCCGGACCTATCTCTTGGCCCTACAATACAAAAGAAAGACGTCTGTCTATGTGTGATAGTTTATGTATATGCTTCACGTCCCTGAACTAAATAATAAAGAAAAGAAAAGTCACTGTTTTCCATTCACTTGGCTTCTCGACCCCCGTTTCCCCGGCATAATTCAGTCCTCCACCCCTATCTATATTTCCTGTTCTTAACCATAGAGCGAAATTGTAAGTTACTCTATACTAAAGACATTGCTGCCTGCGAAGACCTAACGCAAAGAAGATTTAAATTATATCTGTCTGCGAAACCCCACTTTTGTCTATGATGATGCTACACGATGATCATCTTCTGTACTAGCTTTGAATATTGCACGATATCAGCGTTCACACCTGATGAACTCTAACACAGAGTAGATGGATTTCTACGCTTTCAAAAAAGAATCCCGTTACTATAGTGGATAGAAACGCTATCATGAAGCGAAACAAATCGTAAAATAGCCCTGTGGTCGGCATCCAGCGAGTAACTATCAGAGTAATCTCAGAGTAATTCTGAAGAAGACTATAGAACTTTTTTTTTCATTCTTTTTTTCACCTCATAGACATATTATCATCATTTTTCTTTTCACTCCTTTTGGAGCATGTAGACACCACGGTAGCTGGTCCACATGCAGGACGCCTGCACCAAGCAGTCACATCCTCTTACCAGAAGTGGTTTATGTGGACATCGGTTTAACATGATAAGGTTGCTAGCCCCATACTCAACCTCATAGTAGATGCCTAGTACGACATGCCTAAGAGCGTCAGAGACATAAACCTTTATGATATTCGCTCTCACTGTCTATTATTTATTCATCCACATCGCCACAGTAACTTAGATGCTTAAAACACTGTTTCGTGTATGGTTTTTTTTCATTTAAAGCCCACCAGTTTATCATACTGTCTTGTCTTACCTCAGGTGGATCCTAACTGTCACTGTTCTATTACTTCCTCTCGTCTACTCTTGTCGGGATGCGCCTAACGGAGCTGAAATTTTCGTATAAGAGGAAGGGCAGAATGTCAGAGTCGCGAGAGGTTCAGATGTTATTAAAATGAAAGATATCCTGGACAAAAACATGTATCAGATGATACCAGAATAGTGCCAGATAAGAGACTGGTCTTATAAGAAATACCCCCTTCTCTGAAAAGAGTAAGGGTGTATCGACAATCAAAGGTAGGGTCAAGCTGTATAAACCTTCAAGTATGATGATAGTGTTTGGTCCTGAAGGTCTAAGTGCTACCTCTCAAGATCCTCCCTTGAATAATGGTTATTATATTTTTATTGACTCTGCTAGGGGATTAATTAATTAATTAAATATGTAATATATCCAACAACCAGAATCTTAACTCAAATTTAAATAACTAAGCAAGACTGATTATACAAATATATTTACAATTTATTGATCCTAAACCGTTTCTCTTTTCGGTTAAGAAAATGATAAAGAATTTCAAAGGTTTGTACAAAATAAAAATGAATACACATGGAATGTCATTTCCACAATACTTCAATATGATAAAGTTACATTTAAAATGTCAATTATTTATTTCACATATAGTTGTCACTTTCGCTGGACTGTGAAGTTTGTAATTTAGTTTAATAAAGTCCTTCATGAGTCATCACTCAAACTGTTTTTGTTATTTGTATTTTATTTGTTTTTACAATGTTTCTGGATATGCTGACCAGTGGAATTGTGTTTCCATTTATCTGGTAAAATGAAAAGCATCCAACTATAGCCAGGATCACTCATTGTCTGGATCTCCAGGCCGGGGAAAACAGGGTGACTAGTTCTATGTAACTTGAGAACGTTTGCACCACAGAGTCCCACAGAAGTGGATGTCTCGTACACTCTTGGTAGTTGCAGGATAAAACCTGTAATACAAATAATCACAACCCTTGTATGGTCCAGCACTATTCTATCCACACACACAATGGACGTAACAAACAGTGTCAGACATTGTGATAACAGTTGCACAGGACAATTTACCTCAGTACCACTCACAGCCAGTTCAATGTGATTACACTTTCCTTATAAATCCTACGTTAGATCCATCTGTCCATGATCTGCTTCCATACAATGATTTGGTTTAATTCAAACTACTAAGTGACACCTTGATTAATACATTAACAAATCCTGTCATCCTTTCTTATGTTCCTGATCAGTGTGTCTTTCCTTTACGAAATACTCCTTCAAATGCATTACTAAACTTACAGTCGTATTTTTGCCATCATTCTCAATTATTCTTCACATTTCCCAATGCTAGCTTTCGTCTCTAAAAGTCAACACATGCTTGCGTTCAAGCCGGCAGCACACTCGTCCTGTAATTTTTTTTCTTAACACATTCAACACACTTCATAACACACAAGTGGATTAATCACAGGAAAATTGCATACTTATATATATATATATATATATATATATATATATATATATATATATATATATATATATATATATATATATATATATATATATATATATATATATATATTCTTTCTTACCCTCAGGCAATACACATAAGCTGTAACAGGCTGTTAATAGGTATCTAGGTCTGCTATGCAGATACAGCGGCAAAGTATTTGACAGCACACGTTTTGCCGCTCTCTTCTGTTCAGCTTGTGTTTTTAAAAGTTGTGGCCTAAAATCAGCCAAGTTCAAAGACTTTTATACTACCGCACCCTACCTCTGGGATGGCATGGGGTAAAAACGGCGTTATGAATCTAAAATTGAAATGATTTCTGCCTTCTTGTTCAATGTGCAAAATTTTTAATATTTATTATCTCTCTTAATTCTGGGCCGATTTTGATCAGTTAAAGTTAGAATTATACTGTGAATTTATCTCCACCTTTCTATCTAATAATTGTTTAGTTAGCAAAATGCATTTAAATCTGTGCAGACTTTAACTAACGAAATTGGGGACTACCCTGATGTATAGATGTCATTTTAAACGATTTTTCTCTATAATTGAACTACTAATCGAGGAAGTCTTTGCACCTACCTCTCAAGTAACATTCCCGTTGTTGAAATATCTATATCTTTCCGTTTAAACATCTTTAGTCTTTAAGAAATTAAATAAATTCTTACTATCATTTACACAAAATGGGCCTCTATGTTAAGCCTAAAAGGTTTTATTATACACACCAGAAAAAGGAGCGTTTTCCTTGGTTATTGTATTGGTCCGTTTTCCTATAGTATTGCGTGCGGTAAATATGACCGTGGTGTAAGACAGACCAAAACGCGACAGTCAGACGGGCCTGCGTGCCCAATTCTTAACCCTTTGAAAATAAGGTTCGTTCGTTCGTTCCTGAGCCAAGCGTTTCGCTAGGTTATAGTGAGCCCGTGATGTATGAGAGAATGCATCCGGCGTGTGTACCACCAGTGTGCAACAGAAATAATTAGCATTCATTCCCTTCGTCATTTGCTGAGGGGACTGACCACCTATGGGTTTGCCCGGAGTGCAACGATATCGACTCTGATCAACAATAACAAAAAAAGTCCATGTTGTAAGATTTCTGTATTATTGTCTATTCATCTGGCTCTTAGTCTTCCTCGTTCCATTAAACCAGATCTTCTGCCCTTGTATGACCCGTCATCGAAGCATCATTTTTTGGTGATGCCTAGATGGCAGGGAGGATAGTGTGATTCGCTTGCATAGCTAGGCGGGGTTGTCGCACGGAAGGTCCTGGGTTCGAGTCCTGGGTAAGCCACTCACGTCTGTTGTTTTTCTGTTGTCTAGTGTTCTACTTCTTTATTTCTTACGAGTGCCTGAAAACATACCTTTATGTTTGTCTAATATTTACTTACTGTTTACAGGCCTCGAGTTTCCCTTCCTTATGTGTTATAGGCGCATAATACCAACTTGTCAGGTTCCATTTCCATCAGATGGTCAAACCATTCAACTTCCAATATGTCTATATACTTGATGCATGGTGTAGTACCAACAATTTTTCTGGTGTCATCATTTCTTGTTCTGAAACTCCTGGTAACATTAACGGCTCTTTATAAACATTTCATCTCACAGGATGTGATTCTCCTCTCCTGTGCCTTGGACAGACACCGTGTTGGACACTCATAGCATAGAGTTGGTAAGAATATACTTTTTATCAGTTGTAGTGTAGCTTCCATGCTGCTATTCTTATGTTTGAGTAATGGTGACAGTTGGTAAGTCCCTGCACATGCTTCTTTGACATCTGGTTTGATTTTTATGTCCAGTCTTCCACATTCTGTAAAAATTCTTCTCAAGTACTATGGCCCTTCTTCTTCTTAGATCCTTAGCTCCTGTCTGATAAAGCAGTCAGTGGCCATCACGCCTAGTGGTGTCTTGTAGGTCAGCAACAAACTAACCCCTCTTTGCTGGGTCGGTGGACATCCTTCGTGCCGTGCACCAACTCTGGTTCATGCTTTGCATCTCAACCTCCCCTGTTCTCCGCCAGGTTGTCTTTGGTCTGCCTCTCTTTCTTCGTCCTTCTGGGGTCCATAGCATAGCAGTTCTGCTGATGGTGTCAGGATCCCTTCTGAGGACATGGCCAACCCAGTTCCAGCATCTGCCCACAATGATGGCGTGCATGCCTTTTTGACTGCACACTATTGACCTGTTTACGATTAATGCTCCTAATACGAATGTTACTTGTAAGTGGGTCCGGTACTCTCCTGTTCTTCATAGTTTATACCTTTGATGCGCAGATCATTATCTTAGATCTTCGCCAAGTTGAATTAAATGCACATGAATGGTTTTGTAGTTTGACTACTGTGACGAAAGTACTGAGATTCTGTCTTTCAAATGGCCCATGTCTTTTTCTCCTTGCAATTTGTTCACTATTTTTAGGAGAGATTACAGGTAATCCTTCGCCATGTTTCTTCTCCTTCTATTATATACGTTTTTCAAGATGAGATCACGATGGAGTTGTATCTCATCTGCTTTATGTTTCTTCATTATGACTAGTAGTCTTGTTTAGTGTTGGTGTGTAGGGAACTGTTGCATTATTATTCTAGACGAAAGATTATAGAGGCTAGATCAGGATTTGCACCAGTGTCCTTTTTTTAAAGATATTGCGTGGCCATAGACGCATTTTTCGGGAGTTAAATTATTTGCGGCCATTTTTGCTTCATTTCCGCAGTATAGGGCTAGGACGAATTCCCGTTTCTTTGTCTAGCAGAAACTGGTTGCATCAGCATGATCTAAGGTTCTGATTGGCTGAGAGCTAACTGCAGTTGAAATGCAGAGCTCCCATTGGCTTTAG
The DNA here is from genome assembly GCA_024509875.1 of Oreohelix idahoensis. Classification (NCBI taxonomy): domain Eukaryota; kingdom Metazoa; phylum Mollusca; class Gastropoda; order Stylommatophora; family Oreohelicidae; genus Oreohelix; species Oreohelix idahoensis. Next base: position 284,841 of record JAMPIV010004726.1, read on the forward strand.
AACCACGCCGCGCATATGACGTCATGAAGTCGGCGCGTGGGGGTCTTGATAATAAATACACCCGAATTTCATAAGTTCGGTCTCTAAAAAATTAATTGCCAAGCCGCGTTCCTGATTCAAATTATCGATTGCCTTCAGTGGGAGAATTCGAAATTTGGTA
>JAMPIV010004726.1:290000-360871 GCA_024509875.1 Oreohelix idahoensis
AGATAACGTAAACAAACCCATCTGGGCGCCCATTCTTCTTGTATTGACAGTCGGAAGATAAGCACCATTTAACCTAACCTACAGGGGGATGGGCAGCCGTGTTTGTCAACATGCATAATAACAAATTATACGGAAGGTTTGTTATGCAGTACAGACATGAGTCATCTAAACGAGGACATGTCAATACCTTATATAGGAGGAGTTTGAAATTACCCGTATCAAGCGAAATTTCATGTGAGAAAAAAAAAAAGGGGGGGGGGGGGGGAAAGAGAAGATATATTTTAAAGTAAAACGGTTAAATTTGCTTGGTCTAGCCAAGATATATTAAAATAGACTACATTTGATTGGCGATTCTCACCGCTTATGAAAGCTTACAGAGCGTGGGCGAAAGGACCCATATAATGGAGCACATTTTGAGACTTCAGCACTGTGTTCCATTGAGTCGATGACACCTTCAGATTAGCCAGGACCAAAGGAATATAGGATTTCGTTAACGAGGATTGGACCAATTTTTATTTATTAAGGTGTTTGCTACTTTTCATTGTAGCACGCCCCTCTCAACCATCTACCATATATATGGAGCTGTTGGTTATATCAAATTATTTTGGACCAAGTACTGAGGATCTACTGAAATTAACCAGAAAGAAAACACGGCTTTATAATACTGGAAACCACAAATTTCTCGGAACCTAAAAACATGATAATAGTGGGATTGTAATTAAAGTAATACTCAACTACCTTGTGGCACGTCATTATTTGGAAGTCTTCCTGTGCCAGACGTCTGTAAATTAACCCGATACAGGGTGAGGTGTAACATACATTTTATCACTTTATATTTTACATATGACATGTTTAAATCGCTGGGGGTTGTACAAGTTCATACGAGGCTGGCAACCTCAGCATATGAACATGATAAAGTTATGAAACACCACAACAAGCGCTGGTGACAGATTTATGCCGATTCTCTCACAGGGAACAAAAAACAGCAGAGGTACCCCAGGCTCCAGTGGAGCAGGGAGTGGATGATGATGACATCAGGATGTACATATTTGTTACATTTACATTTTGATAAGTTTGTATGCATATTTAAAGATGTTGTGTGTACCAGGCAAAAGCCGTTTTCTGCTGTCCAGCCACATTTTATTCCTGTCAGATTATCTGAATTAACGATGATTTTTCATCCTGCTCACTTTATCATTGATGCTTAGGGAGGGGAAAATTACTGAGAAAAAAAGGGAAGGCTCGTGGAACAGACAGCAGGGAAGACACCTACGTGTCAGGAACCCAATACTTAGCAGAGACATGTGTTTTCTTCTAAAGTTTGTGGTACAAGTTGGTGATACCACCTTGATACTAATCTGTAGATAAAGGGCTTGTGGTACACGGTAGATGCCTGCCTTTGACGGGTTGTGAAGATCCTTGTCGTGAAGTTGGAGAGGTTACCCCTGCAACTACGCCTGGGACGTTTTAATCCATCATCTTCACTTATTTATTTACTTATGTTAAAGAATAATTGATTATTAAATTTATTATATGTATTTATAAATCAATAGTTGGTTTAATTATTACAGAGAGAAGTGCACACGTATGAATCAGTTATCTTAAATATAAATACGAACAGAGCTACTTAAGTAATGTTTTACTGAATAATTCCGTTGGGTGCTCAGAACGAGCTAACATATCGTTATCTTCATAGAAGGGGCGGGCAGATGCAAAGTTCACGATAGCCTTGATAAATTCAGCGTCGTGCTTGTTTTCTGAAATATCATATGAAGACTCCTTAAAATAGAGGCACCATCCTATTTACAACTCTGCCAAGGGTAATCTTGAGTGAAGGTAGATGCCTTTAAAGACCCTCATTGTATACTCTAAATTATGACTTGAATTTAGAAGATATATTCACTTTCAACCTTTTTGCCCACCCCTTCTTTTGTCCACCTTCTGTATCATTCGCATACTGTTCTTTGCGAAAGAGCTCCCAAGGGCAGAGTGTTATAGCGTTTGCTTTTCATGGCTAGGTAATCTGGTTCAAATTCAGGCGGCAGCGTATTCCAGTCTATCCAGCGATAAAATCATCAATATATATATATATATATATATATATATATATATATATATATATATATATATATATATATTATATATATATATATATTATATTATATATATTATATATATATATATATATATATATATATATATATATATATATATATATATATATATATATATATATATATATAAAATCCCAGCTTTTTCTGTCACTAACGCTAAGGGATGTAACTTTGGTTGAAAGTTAGACATTAATTGTATTGTTTCCCTTATATGTACTCTCCTGAAAATAGTAACATTCGACAAAGAAAAGTGCGCAAATGACGTTGTGCACAAAAATATATTTATAGAATGTGTGATCCCGTATACACACATTGGGATCCTCGCTGCTGCTACGTAGTTCGTGTACTGTGGTGATGCACAGTAGTTTTTAAAAATACTTTTGAATAAGTAAAATTGCCGTTAGGTATTGGTGCTTTTGAATGTAATTCCCGTCTTATGACGGGCTTTTACACTAGTTATCTATATTGTCCTTTGTGCTCTGTACGCAGCATGGAGCCAAAACTGCCGCTGGTCCGTCGTCCGTCCGTCCCTCCCCCCCCCCCCCCCCCCCCCCCCCCCGCCGCAGAAAGCCTGCATCAAGCATTAACTCTCTTGCAGCTGTGGTTCATGTAACAGTTTGTTTGACATGATGATGTTGCCAGCCCCCTACCCAACCTCATATTAATCGCCTTGCAGGACATACCTGAAGGTGCAGTAGTCCTGTTCTTCCTGTTGTTTCTTAACAGATCCAATTGGAATTACACACGAACAATTATAAAATGGGTCATTTAATCTGCTCTGAGTTTGGGAAAGCAAAGGCAGCAAGGAAGAAAACTGACCATCCCCACTTCATAAAACTTAAAGACTTAGTACAAGAGAAATCTATAACACTTAACTTCCCTGCGAAAGTATCTGTTATAGAACGACCTTTACCTTTTAGTCCAGGTTAACATGTCCCTAGCTGTTTAAAGCAGGTAACCTGATCTGAATTTATAAGACGTGATGACTTTCACACTATCTGCATTTTCCCCCTTTTCTTTTATTCAGCGTACATGTTCACTCGTGCTAATGCACTGTGCGAAAACAACTTATAAACTGTTAACGGGAAGAAAAAGTTGAAGCCTTAGAAATATTGAACAATGAAGCTTATTTCTTGGAAGTAGACACGTAAATATTGAGGTCCAAATAAAAATAGAAGTGGAAAAATAAAGATAGAATAACTGAGTGTTAGATCAAATTCAGATAATTTAAATACGTTATGCGAATAAAAAAAGTGAAACAAAATAAGAACGTACAGAAATACATCTGCACGAGAGAGGTGGCGGGTAAACTGATAAGATTGTTATTGTTGATCAGAATTGACCTTATTGCGCTCCGGGCAAACCCGTACGTGGTAAGTCTCCCTCAACAAATGTCGAAGGTTATGAATGCTAATCGTTCCGGTTGTGCGCTGGTTGTATTTACACCGGATGCATCCACCCAAACGTCCATTCCTGCTAGCCTTACATTTTATGTCAAATTCTAGCAATCTTCGCCTTGTTGATTGATCGATTGCAGTGTCATTCTCTAAGAGACGATCATTATTTAGTATCTTTAAACCGGTTAGAGGATGGTCACAATACTTAACATTAATTTTTCAAAACTGTAATGGTCCACTCTCGCCGTGAAACAACAATGTAATTAGGATATCTAAGAAACCAAGGTCGGCGTCTGTGGCCTAATGGATATGAACGCAGTTTCATAATCCAGATATACCAGGTTCGAAACCTGCTGCAGGCGGTTTGGTAGCAGATCGCTTTGTGTGGATTTTTAACAATGGTATAAGCGCCGTACCGTTCAGAAAGCAATGGCAAACTACTGAATGAAAAAATTGCCTAGAAAAATCAAAAACAGCCAATAAAAGCTGGGGTTGATTGCCACGTCCTGTAAAGGATAAGCAACTAACTTTTTTTAAGAAACCAAGAAATAAGAGTCACATGTTCGATCACAGTACTCAACAAATACGTGAAGCGGCGTGGGGAGATGAAGTTTGTGTTCTTGAGCCAAGTTTGTTGCACTGGCTCATGTGAGCCCGTGTTGTTGTAGGGATCCCGTTACATGACCGTTGAGGCATATTGGGAATGTGGTGTTACGCCCACATTTTCTTGACTAGGTGTGATGTGGTCAGCGTCACGTCGGCCACTTTAACCTTCGCAGACTTGCTCTGGTACCCAATTCATGAGGCTGTGTCGACCCTGGAGCCGTGTGCGGTCTAAAAAAATCCCGCCTCAATTGGGGATCGAACCATTGACCACCGAGCTAGGAAGCCAGTGCACTAACCACAGCGCTACCGCGGCGTGTCTCTGTAATGTTGTCAATCCATCTGCTTCTTGCTCTTCCCCATGCCCGGAAAACAGAGCTTCTATTGTTGTATGCGTGTAGTGGTAATTGATCGGGCTTCATCTCATGAGATGGCTCAATCTCTTTATATAATCTATACCGGATGTAGTTCTCTCAATTTTTCGGAAGTCGAAATTTCTCTTTATATCTCACTTTTCCTTAAACATCTATCTCAAAAGATGTAATTTCCTTGTGCTGTAGCAAGGGACTATGGTTAACGCTGGTACCAAAGAGTTCGTAAGAACCACTGTTGTCGAATCGAGTCGATGGACTCCAATTCGAGTGAGATTTAAGTCATCAAAACTTCGAGACTCGACTCGTTTTTTTTTTAAATTAGCGACTCGAGTCGACTCGGGACTTACCAATTTCTTTGCGAACCAACTTCGGTATCCTCAATTATAAAACAGTCATAACAAGAAAATTAAAATTGTTTTGTTAAAATTGATAAAATAAAAGCAGTCAGTCAACAGTAATCAAGAAGCATGATTATTTTTTATTCATTATTTATTTATTTATTTATTTATTTATTTATTTATTTTTTCGTACGCCCGCTAATACTCGAGGCGAAATCTCAGGTTATTATTTATGTCTAACCTGACATTGATTTTACGTGAGTATCCCTTTATTTCTTGTACAGAGACAGGTGTCCCTCGCCATTCAGGCAAATACTCGCCGATTTCGGAGGTACCCATTGCAGCTGGGTCGGCTCAGGAGCCGCCAGTCCCTGGTCGACGACACTGCTTCAAATGTCCTCGCCAGGTCTCGAGTTAATCCAGTCCAAATCCCGGTCGACGAAAAATCATTATTATTTATAAGAAGAAGAAGAAGAAATCAAATATGAGACTGTACTGGGGACTCGTTTGAAAGCTACTGTTAGAGGCTTGCGACTCCACCTGAGACTTGTAACTAAAAGATTTGAGAATCGACTTGAGACTTGTTAGGAAAGACTCGGAGACTGCTCGTGTAAGAATATATTATTTATCACCTGTCTTTTTGTTCTCATTCTGATATTCGGATGTTTGAAATGATGGTTACGCCAACAGTACATATCAGACAAATGTAAATTAATTGATAGGAAGCAGTATTTCAGAGTGGCTAAGAGGTATGTCGCCCGCCTCTAATTCTAAAGATACCAGGTTCACACACTTACGGTATAGGGAATATAAATGATGGAGTTATTTTTTCTCTTCAGAACAACTGGTTACTAATGATGTCACAACATCCCCCCCTCCCCCCCACCATATCCTGGGTAGTGAGATCGGATGCCTTGTCTTCTCAGGTAAGGGCGAAAATATAGGAGATCCCGTGTGGAAGTTGCGCACGTTAAAAATCCCTCGGCAATTGAAAATCGTAAAGAGTAGGTGTTACCTTCTACTTATTGACGGCTATGGGTAACGAGTATAGTAATGTGCTGCCCTAGTCTTGTAAGGTATATTTATTATAATAGACCACAGTCTAAACAGTAACGTGACGAATGGCCAAATTGAATAATCTTGACCAACAGCTTGTTGTACGTTTTATAACATTTAATATGTCAACAATAAAACATGAGTGTACTTCACTTCTTTTGAGAGTATATGATGATAAGACGGTACATCAGTAATACAAATGTATTCAGTAGCAGACATAAGCAATAATGTCGTTGTGGCGGTTTAAAGTCAGAATGTCTATGTATCAACTACGACGCTTTCATTCTTTAAAAATCAGAACCGTCTTCATTCAAATAACTTACTGTCCTTCTCCTAAAGCCACATACAATCAGGCACACATCATAATGTAATCAGTCAATGATCCTGACTCTGAAATATTTTATAACATTGAACACTGGTCTGTCGCTCTCACATATATATCCGTACACCTTGAAAACACAGGCCAAAAATTTAACTGCCCGAACGATAACCTTCGTTCACCGCAGCAGACCATGCCCACGCCATAAGCTAATTACCTGTGCGACACAACTTTCAAAACTTGCACGCTTTCATACTCGAAGCGTTTTCGTGTTCTACTCAGTTGCGCACAGCGATGATTTAACAAGCCTGTGAGCAAAGTGAGAGGTAACACTTTTACCCCGCCCCCCAGCGAAAACCTGAAAGTTTTCCATATAGGAAGCCATTTTTGGAAAATGCGAGAAGTCAACTTCTAATCTATGTCATGCCTAATCAACAGTCTATGGATTGTAGTCAGCAATATGGCACAATGAGAAAAATCAATGAGAATGTGAAGAAATATGATAATGAAATTGTGAAGTTTCAGAAAATGAAATATGTCAATGCATTTAATTAAAAGATGAATGAAATTAAAGATCTAACTAATTAAATAGTATTAAGTAAGTATAATAATTGAGTTAATGTCATTGTCCATGTGATCGTGTGTGTTTTGCTTGTAGCATTGTGTAAAACTGATTACATAAAGTTACTGAGTGTCATCAATGGTAGGTTCATTTATCATTAGTGTGAAATCTTACTATTTGTAATTTTACCATTCTAGAGTCACAGAACTGATTTAAGTAAAAAATATTCAAATTGCGAAGTTCTCCATAGGCGTACCGAATCGATTGTTTCTTCTGTGAGATTTCTTTCCAAATGTTGTCTCTTGAGTGTCACAGTCTCTATGCCAAAAATGTTCAAGTTCGATTGCTGGAATAGCAAATATGAGCTTTTTAAAGTTCTGCATCACTGTCATTTTTATGAAGGATTGCCAATAAGATATGACACTGACTATTATATTGTTTCTGTGAGATACTGTTTGATTCGGTTCATCTGCCGCATACGTCATGACTTTGTCAGGAAATCAGATCCCGTGTAACTGTTCATGAATCGTGATGTAGTGTGAAACAATTTGCATGTATTCATACAGAAAGTCTATCATCATGACTTCAAATGACTTGAGTTGTTTCCCTTGATAGCGATGGTAACGTGTCTCTCCCTCTGCCTGGTTATGGATATTGTCAAGATAGAGCTTTTCAGTAAGCGAGGTATCTGTAGACGATCGTCACTGTACCTTGGTCAATGAGTCGCAGCAATGTCAGATCCTTGAGAATTGGGCATTTCTGTCTGTGGGCATCTGGACAGAACATCTGCCAGCACGTTGGACTTGCCCTCAATAGGTCGAATGATGAAGTCGTATATTTGCAAATTTATTGCATAACGTGCGACTCGTGCGTTTTTCATGTTGGACTTCTGAAGGAATGACAGGGCCTTCTGGTATGTCTCAATGATGAAACGAGAACCAAGAAAGTAACGCTGAAGTTTTGTGACAGCCCATATGATCGCAAGAAGCTTGCGCTCAATAATTGGATATCTGGTTTCCGTCTTAGTGAGCTTCCTAGACACGTACATCACAGGATGAAGCATTCCATCTACTTCTGGCATCAAGGAGCCACCAATACCGTACATCGAGGCGTCTGTTCTGAGAATAAATGGGAGATGAGGATCAGGGAGTTTTAAAATTCGTGCACATGAAAAATAATGCTTTAAATGGACTATAGATATGTTGCAGGCCTCCGTCCAGTCAATTCTATTAGGGGAGCCTTTTATACTTAACTAAGACAGAACTGACGTAACTGAAGACAAATGAGGCATAAATTTATTGTAGAACTGTACAAGACCAAGAAGACTCCAAACCTGCTTCTTAGTCTTAGGAATGGATAAGTTAAGAATCTTCGAGACAATGTTATCCTCAGTTTTAAGAAATCCATGGCCAACTCTGTGACCTAGGAAAGAAATTTCTTTGAAACCTATGTGAACTTTAGAAGGATTTGCTGTCAGATTATTAGAGCGAAGAATTTCGAGAAGAGATTTCAATCCAGAAACATGTTCGTCCCAAGAGTTGTGGAACAAACAAATGTCATCTCTATAAGAGATGATATCAGACCTATGAGAAAATAGTTTCCTCATCATCCGAACGAAAGTCGCTGGTGCGTTCACCAAGCCAAAGCACATGAAATCATGAAATTCCACCGAAATAGACCCTTAGGGGTAGAGAAAGCAGGGAAAGGTTTTGCTCTTTCATTGAGAGGTATTTGCCAATATCCCTTGGATAAGTCAAATTTGCTAAAGTACATTGCTTTGGAAAGTTTTGACAGTAATTCGCCAAGAATTGGCATTGGCTCTGCGTCAGACTCCGTTATGGAATTGAGTTTACGAAAATTCATGCATAATCTAATATTGTTATCCTTCTTCTTGATTATAACCTTTGGAAAAGAAAAAGCAGTCTCTGATGGTGTAATAATGTTAAGCTGTAACATTTGACCTAATTCTTTATCAACGTGATCCTGAAAGTACATAGGGATAGGGTAAGGCTTTAATTTAATAGGTTTGTGATCTGTGAATCTAATATCGTGAGAGATTATAGAAGTTCGGCCTGGAATATTAGTCAGAACTTGCTGATATGACTCGAGAATAGAAAGAATTTGAGATTGTTGTTCACTGGATAGATCAGGACATATAGATGCATTTACCCATGATTCTGTCGGATAAAGAGACATGACAGGAAGTTGCAAAGGTACATCGTGAAATAGTGGGTTCTTCTTGAATCACTGATAATGAAGAGTAAGATGTAGGTTGATCAGTAGATACCTCATTAACAGCATCTAAGATAGGCTTGAGATTTTCAGGTCTATCATGGAATTGTTTGAGCATGTTGATGTGAAAGGTTTTATTCTTGCCTTTCACGTCAAGAATGTAATCAACATCGGTCAGTTTTGACACAATTTCATATGGACCACTCCACGAAATGAGAAGGCTATTCTCTCTCGTTGGTAGCAGGACGTAAGCTTTGTCTCCAGGAAGTAATTTCCTTATCTTTTTCCAACGGTTTTGAAGAGATCAAACTTTTCCTATTGCCTTTTCAGATGAATCAGTCGCTATTTGCCAAGCGTCTATAAGTGTCTTTCGTAGATTCACCACATACTCATAGGATGACTGGCATTCCTGAGTCATCTCAGAACCTGAAAGCAATTGTTTTATTATCGACATGGGTCCTCGTGGTGGAGCACCATACATGAGCTCAAAAGGCGAGAACCCGGTGTGTTCGTTTGGGACTTCCCGATAAGCGAACAGCACTGCTGGGAGCACTCTATCCCACTCTTGTTGATACTTCGTGGCCATCTTCCCCAGTAGTTGTTTTAGCGTTTTATTTAGGCGTTCTACCACGCCATTGAACATAGCATGATAAACGGAGCTAAGAGATCTATCTATATTACATAGTTTCATGACATGAGACATGATATCTGACACAAACTGTGTTCCCCTATCTGATAAAATATTGGCAGGGAACCCCACTCTCGTAAAAATGAGGAACAGTGCATCAGTCACATCTGTGGTAGCAATATGTTTAAGAGGTATTGCCTCAGGCCACCTGGTGCACATATCAATACAGGTGAGGACATATCTATGACCTCTGGCTGACGGAACTGACAGTGGACCTATTAAGCCTGTGGCCATTTTTTCGAATGGTCGCACCGAAATATCAGCAGCCAGTATAGGTGCATTGTAGTAAGCCCCTTTTGTAGCCAACTGTTGGCATGTCTTGCAAGAACAAAAAAATAATTTGACGTCCCTGACCACTCCAGACCAATAAAAGTAAAGTAAGACTCTATATTTAGTCCTAGCAAAGCCCATATGGCCTGCACAGTTTGTATCATGCGCATGTCTGAGAATGTAAGGTCGAACATTGGTGTAGTGGTTTTGATGGTATTGTATGGTTGTTATGTTACCTAGTGTAATGTATGAGGTCAGCTGTGAAGGCTCCTGAGATAAATGTTTATGTGAATTACAGAAGGCCCTTCTTACTACCACTACGACCTCAAACAGATCTCTTTTACTATTATGAATGTAGCTACGTTAAAAAGTCTAGGGTACTGAAATGTAATGTGTTGTAATAGAATATACAAACACCCACAGGTAATTAATAAGTCTAATAATATTAATAAAATCTATAACACACTGAACTAACTCAGACTGTTTAGTTTTGATTTTAACAATTTTCTCTAAATTTATTAGTTCTGAACCAATGTTTTATTTTGGTCAGAACATATGAAATGTTATGGAGTTATAAATGGAATGCATAAATATATGGCATAATAAAATGGAATTTGTGTACATAGGTATTTGATATGACTGGTTAATATTAATAATATTTATAATGTCTCTGGGAGAACTATTACTGGATGTGCTGTTGGGGTGGTGTCATCACACCCACTCTGTGACTACAACAAGCTTTGTCCATTGACTTATAGACTGTAGTAAATGCTATATTTCCCAAGAATTCAGTATATTTGTGATGGGGAAATATTTATAAATAGTTAAGAGTTCTGGTGAATCTTCAGCAGGCCACTTATTCACTCATCTTGTCTGTGAAGATCTGATACTGGATTCCTGTGGCCCACTCCTCTCGGTAGCTGGAATACAATGCTAGGCTGCACCGACACAAATGTTAGGCGGCACACACATCTGCTTGTGTATTCTTGATTAAGTATGTGGCACTACCTTAGTGGCACAACAGAAACTCACAATTCTGAAACAAAATTTGTGCTATGTGTCAGTACTCTATCCACTGCACCACTCTTACACACAGCACAACACATCAACATTACACAGAATGGGTCAGATCTCTCTGACCAACGTAGCACATCTTACCCAGTTGTTTTCATATAGTACCAGTTCCCCAAGACTGCCTTGCATCTGAGATATGTTCAATAGTTTCCTCTTTTCTTCAATAAGATAGGTAATATGTTCCCACTGATCTCAATAATAGATCCGCCTTCCATAGTCTTAGTTAGGCGTCCATATATTTTTTTGTTTGTCTCTAGACCCTGAACTTGGGCTGGGGACCTAGAGCGAGCACTTACTTGTCGTAATCATTTTATATGATATGGCAGTATCAATCACTCAAAATATTAAAATATACAAGATAAATGCTTTCATTCTTACCAGAATTCAGAATTGAGAACACAGTTAATGCTAGCTAAACTCAGCTGAGCTGCTGGCTATAGTATGGCGTCCCACTAAAATGTATATAATATCTTCTGGGAAAAACACCACTGGTAATTACTGACTGTGTCTACTGGACAGACTATTATCAAATGGCAAAAATGCGCGTCTCTATCCCGCTAATATGAATACATTTGTCCAATCACAGACTCCCCCCCCCCCCTAACTTTTTCAAATCTTCAAACCAAAAGTCAAATTTCAGTCAGATCTCAGTCAAGTATGTATTATTGTCTGTTGGTCCGTCTGTCTCTACTTGGTTTTTCACAAAAACACACTTGGTTCTTGGACCAACTACACGCAAAACCCTACACAAATCTGCCTCCTAAGTTATTTTTAGCCACAATTCTCCAACCTTCCCCTCTCGTTCATTACAGCTAGACTTTTGCATTTCCGTGTCTCAAGGACGCAATTTTGAGGCTTTAGTGAAAGTGTGCACAACAATACTGTCGCCAGTCTGATGTGAACAATACAGTCTTTCGTCAATATCTTCCATGTTATCTGTCCGTCTGTATAAATGAAAGTATATTATTTCTTTGCTTAAGATGGGCTATCAAACTAGCTAGGTTTTATATTCCTAACATTATTATTAAGAAAAAACATATTTTTTCTCAAGGTTAGTTTTTGAAATTTGTTGTTGCACGTTCTCCACGGCGTTTGCCGCTGAATTCAAATAAAACAACCAAGTATCGTAAAACGTCCAAGAAATGACTGTTTCGAATAAGAGCTAAGGTCTTTTTCTATCAATTTCCTTACATTGGGTTAACTAGTGGCGTGATTTTTTTCTTTTATTTCTTAAACTACAACTTGCGTCTTTTTGCCCATTAGGTTCAAACACGTGTTGAGTCATATTTTTCCTTTTTTATATCTCCGTTATCCTCCCGTCTACAAGGGTACCGTTTCATCTGCACGTCTAGTTAGTTTGAATGGCGGTAGGAAATGCGGGCATGGGCGAGCATGTCTCCTAGTATCTTACGCATTATTTTTATCCCTACAATGTTCTCTTTATAATTGGAGATATTTTAACGTTGTATCACGGTAAATTCATCACACATCTCCCCACTTGAGAACATGCAATACGGCAAGTTCCCAACACCAGTGATACACATAGATAAAATTACTCCTCACGCCTACCAACTACTCTAATTTTGATCACAGGGGTGCCGACTGAGGAAATCTGCACCGACATTCATTGACCCCGGGATGTATTCGATAATAAACTGATAAGGTTGTAACAATAATGACCATCTCAACAATCTTGCATTTTCATGCTTAGCCTGAGATAAGAACACCAGGGGCTGATGATCCGTCTGGACCACAAAAGTCCTACCATACAGATAGATTTGGAACTTTTTTATTGCCCAGATTAACGCTAAACATTCTTTTTCGCTTGTGGAATATCCTTGCTCCGCTTTATTCAATTTGCGGCTTGCATAAGCGACTGGGTTCAGTTCCCCATCGGGTGAAGATGACCGTTGCAACAGAGCCGCCCCCAGGCCTACATTACTTGCATCTGTTCTCACCACAAAGTCCTGTGTCAAATCAGGCAATTTGAGAATAGGCGTGCTAGTGAGTTTTTCCTTTAACTCTTGGAAAGCCAATTCACATTGCGCAGTCCAAACAATTTTATCTGGATGTCCCTTGCGAGTCAGATCAGTCAGAGGAGCACATATAGAGTTAAAATTTTTGATATATTTTTGGTAAAATCCACATAACGACACGAATGATCGCACGTCCTTTTTTGTTTGTGGTCTAGGTGCTCTCTGTAGTTTTTCCAAGTTCTTGGGGTCAGGGGTCATGTTACCCTGATATACAGTGTGTCCCAAGAATTCCAACTCTTTGCATCCAATACAACATTTTGTTGGTCTAGCAGTTAAGTTCGCTTCCCTAAGCCTATCAAATAACATTTTCAGAGAGTTAATGTGTTCTTCAAATGTCTCTGTGGCGACGAGAATATCATCCATGAAATTCGTGATACATGGGTTATTCAGGGGATCCAACAATTTGCGCATCATCCTTGAAAATACACTCGGAGCATTTTTCAATCCGAATGGTAGCATGTTGAATTCATAGTGTCCTTATGAGGTGCTAAAAGCTAAATAAGGTCTAACTTCAGGCTTCACTGGAATCTGGTAATAGCCTTTACTAAGATCCACCTTCGAAAAGTATTTTGCCTTGTTTAATCTGGCAAATAACTGTTTTGTGTCTGGTAATGGATCCACTTGTCCTTCTGTGACAGCATTCAGTTTCCTGTAATCTATGCACAGTCTATGTTCCCCAGACGGTTGCCTCAACAAAACTACACTGGAGCTAAAAGAAGATTCACTGTGTTAAATAATCCCCTCCTTCAACAAATAATGTATTTCTTCTTTCAATGCCTTCTCCTTCGCGAACGGAATAGAATAGGCTCTCATACAGATTGGGTTTGGGTCTACCAGTTTCATGTCATACTGTAGCAAATTTGTATGTCCTGGTTTATCTGTTAATACATCTGTATGTTCCTCCAGAACCTGTTGAACTCTCTCCCTATGATTTTTAGTCAGGTGCTTACTGACTTTTACTTGTGCAGCTGTCTCACAAGGATGTAATGGGTATTCATGTGAGGTGAGTGGTTCCTTTTGCATTTGAGTTGCGATAGCCAAGGTCAGTAAGGGGGTGCTTTCCTGGAGTGGTCTGTCCAGATACCTCTTTAAAAGGTTTACATGATAAACTTTCTCCTTCCCCTTTTTGTCAATTTTATAATTTGTTCTAGACACCTTCTCTAGAACCGTATATGGACCTTGCCATCCAATTTGTAATTTATTCTGGCTGCCGGGTAGTAGAAGAAGCACCTTCTCTCCCACAGCTAATTCTCTGTCCTTTGCCTTCCTATTAAAATACACTGCATGTTTCTTCCTGGCTTGTCTCAAATTATCATTTGCCAGTTTCCATCCAGCTTTCAAACGAGTGGTCAGTTCGTTCACATATTGATACGATGAGGTAACAGTCTCTTCTGCCTTCTCATCTGTCCAGGTCCTTAATAAAGCTTCTAATGGACCTTTTATTGGCCTCCCAAATAGCAGAGTTGCGGGAGCCATCCCGGTTGAACTATGTGGTACCTCCCGATACGCAAACAACGCGGCGGGCAGAAATTGATCCCACATATCCGGTTTTTCGTGTGCCAGCTTCCTCAGGATAGAAATGAGAGTCCCATTGAACCTCTCTACCTGGCCGTTCCCTTGTGGATGGTACGGACTACAATGAAAGTGTCTGGCTTGAAATAGCTTAAAAACTTCTTCCGTTAGTTTCCCCTTGAACTGTGAGCCATTATCAGTCAAGATTTGATGCGGGAATCCTAATCTTGTGAGTATTGTAAGTAGTGCCTCTGCTACATGTTTGGAATCAATTGATGGCAGGGCTACCGCCTCTCCCCACATAGAACAAGTGTCCACCAGCGTAAGGATGTAACTGTTCCTCCTCTTGGTCCGAGTGAGAGGTCCCACAATATCCACTGCAACTCTCTCAAATGGTGTTCCCACTATGGGCATTTCCCCTAGAGTTGCAGGAGCAGTCCAATGCTTTGGAGCTACCCTTTGACATTCTGGACAGAATTTGACATATCTTTTTATATCCTCCGTTATCCCTGGCCAGAAGTAATGACAAGCTATACGCTGTCCTGTGGCGCTGATCCCCATGTGACCACTGAAGGGAATCGCATGCCCGAGGTCCATCACTTTATCCCTATATGAAGTGGGAAGAACCAGCTGGTTGTGACCATTTGTTCCAGTTCCGGCCTTCCTGTATAATAGTTTGTTCTTCATAAAGTACTCTCCCTTGCTTGGAGGTGTGTGGCATTTGGGCAATTTTTTAAAACAAGGCTTGAGTGTCCTATCCTCAGCCTGCGCCTTCCTCATCTCCTCTGGATGAGCATTTATAGGTTCACCTTCTTCCTCCTTTTTCTGTGACCTGGTCTGCACTGTCGCCAAGATCACAGGTCTCTCGGGATTCCCCAAGAAGACGTACCTACACCCCAATATCAGAGGGTAGATTGGTTCATCTATCACTGCTGCTCTGATTTCTCCTTCCACATAGCGAGTTTTCACCGTTATCCTTGCGATGGGAAGTGTCATGAGTGGTATGTCCTTAGTCGCCCCTTGTATTTCCACTGTTTCTGTGGTATACTGACTTGGGTCCACTAGGCTAGACTTCACGACTGAATCATAATCCAAACCTGTATCATAAAGGCACCTTATGGTGACCCCATTACAGATAACATCCTCACAAACTGGGGGGTGATAAGGTTCCTGCTGTCCATTAGGATTAACCTTTAATCTTTGAGTCCCCGACTTCATTGCAGCAATGTTTGAAGGTTTCCTTCTACAAAATTCGGTGTTATGGTTGTCTTTCTTACACCATTTACACCATCTTTTTCCTTGGTTAAACGGTTTTCTTTCATTATATTTTTGGTCATTAAACTGTGAGTTTCTGTCACGATAGTCATTTCTTGGCCTATCAAAGTTTGTCCTGCCTTTATTACCTTGTTCTCTGTTATCAAATCTACTAAATTGCTGTGGAGCTTTAAAATTTTCTATATGCTTCTTTTTAGTGCCACTTACCTCTGCCTGGGCTGCCTGATACCTCTCAGCGACATTTAAAACCTCCCCCAACCTCTCTGCACCTTGTTCCATGAGAAATTTTCTCAGGTCTGGAGCCACGGACTCTCTTAATTGCTCTATCATGATCATCTCTTTAAGATCTTGGGTCTTCCCCAGAGCAGTCCATTTCTCCAAATAGGTTTCCAGTCTGGCAGAGAATTGGTGGTATGTCTCCCCAGACAACAGCTTGGCATTTCTAAACTTCTTACGATAGAATTCACCATTCTTTTCATATCTCAATAACAAAGCCTGCTTTAGCATGTCATAATTGTCTTGGTCTTCTCTATTCATTTTAGCAAAGACTTCATAAGAAGTACCTCTCAGTCCCTGTGATAACTTTAGACTCCACCTCTCTCTCTCTAACCCATATGTAGTAGCTAATAATTCAAATCTACTGAGGTACCCCTCGATGTCATCGTCTTTCTCAACAAAATGGTCTAAATGAAACCCCATAGCTGAGGTTGAGGCTCCCTGACTAGGCGTAGCATCTGAGGCAAAAGGGCTAGCACCATTTTCAGGAGCATGGCCTTGTAATTCCAGCTCCCTTAGTCGTAATTCGTGCTCCCTTTGCAATCTTCTATCTTCTGCCTCCCTTTCGGCAGTCAACCTTTTTTCTTCTGCCTCCCTTTGCTGTCGTTTTTCTTCTGCCTCTAATTGGAGCCTTTTACTCTCCCTATCTGCCTCCAATGCTTTTGCCTCTTTGTCAGCCTCAATCTGCAGCCTCTTAAGTTCTTTATCAGCCTCAATTTGTAACCTCTTCTCTTCAGCTAACCTCCTATCTTCCCTTTCAATATACTTGTCACATTCAGAAGTTACATACTGAATTAAAACCTGATCCTCCATATTAATTTCCTTCGCCGTTAGCACAGCAGCCGATCTAAATTTTGCTAGGTCAGCCATCATACAAAATAACAATGACCAAGGTAAATCTAATTATATAATGACTATGGTAATTCTAATTATATATAATGGCCAAGGTATTTCTAATCAATTAATGACTAAGGTAATTATAATTATATAAAATGGCCAAGGTAATTCTAATTAATTAATTAGCCAATTACCACTGGCTGTGAAGATTCACCAACTTTTATTTTCCCCTTTTTATTTTAAGGGACACTTTTTAAATTTTACAATCTGTCCCCACTGGTTTAATTCTCCCACCAGGAGATTCTAATATCTATGATAAACTAAATATCCCTGGACAAGACCCCAATATTTGTAGTGGTTTTGATGGTATTGTATGGTTGTTATGTTACCTAGTGTAATGTATGAGGTCAGCTGTGAAGGCTCCTGAGATAAATGTTTATGTGAATTACAGAAGGCCCTTCTTACTACCACTACGACCTCAAACAGATCTCTTTTACTATTATGAATGTAGCTACGTTAAAAAGTCTAGGGTACTGAAATGTAATGTGTTGTAATAGAATATACAAACACCCACAGGTAATTAATAAGTCTAATAATATTAATAAAATCTATAACACACTGAACTAACTCAGACTGTTTAGTTTTGATTTTAACAATTTTCTCTAAATTTATTAGTTCTGAACCAATGTTTTATTTTGGTCAGAACATATGAAATGTTATGGAGTTATAAATGGAATGCATAAATATATGGCATAATAAAATAGAATTTGTGTACATAGGTATTTGATATGACTGGTTAATATTAATAATATTTATAATGTCTCTGGGAGAACTATTACTGGATGTGCTGTTGGGGTGATGTCATCACACCCACTCTGTGACTACAACAAGCTTTGTCCATTGACTTATAGACTGTAGTAAATGTTATATTTCCCAAGAATTCAGTATATTTGTGATGTGGAAATATTTATAAATAGTTAAGAGTTCTGGTGAATCTTCAGCAGGCCACTTATTCACTCATCTTGTCTGTGAAGATCTGATACTGGATTCCTGTGGCCCACTCCTCTCGGTAGCTGGAATACAATGCTAGGCTGCACCGACACAAATGTTAGGCGGCACACACATCTGCTTGTGTATTCTTGATTAAGTATGTGGCACTACCTTAGTGCCACAACAGAAACTCACAATTCTGAAACAAAATTTGTGCTATGTGTCAGTACTCTATCCACTGCACCACTCTTACACACAGCACAACACATCAACATTACACAGAATGGGTCAGATCTCTCTGACCAACGTAGCACATCTTACCCAGTTGTTTTCATATAGTACCAGTTCCCCAAGACTGCCTTGCATCTGAGATATGTTCAATAGTTTCCTCTTTTCTTCAATAAGATAGGTAATATGTTCCCACTGATCTCAATAATAGATCCGCCTTCCATAGTCTTAGTTAGGCGTCCATATATTTTTTGTTTGTCTCTAGACCCTGAACTTGGGCTGGGGACCTAGAGCGAGCACTTACTTGTCGTAATCATTTTATATGATATGGCAGTATCAATCACTCAAAATATTAAAATATACAAGATAAATGCTTTCATTCTTACCAGAATTCAGAATTGAGAACACAGTTAATGCTAGCTAAACTCAGCTGAGCTGCTGGCTATAGTATGGCGTCCCACTAAAATGTATATAATATCTTCTGGGAAAAACACCACTGGTAATTACTGACTGTGTCTACTGGACAGACTATTATCAAATGGCAAAAATGCGCGTCTCTATCCCGCTAATATGAATACATTTGTCCAATCACAGACTCCCCCACCCCCCCCCCCCTAACTTTTTCAAATCTTCAAACCAAAAGTCAAATTTCAGTCATATCTCAGTCAAGTATGTATTATTGTCTGTTGGTCCGTCTGTCTCTACTTGGTTTTTCACAAAAACACACTTGGTTCTTGGACCAACTACACGCAAAACCCTACACAAATCTGCCTCCTAAGTTATTTTTAGCCACAATTCTCCAACCTTCCCCTCTCGTTCATTACAGCTAGACTTTTGCATTTCCGTGTCTCAAGGACGCAATTTTGAGGCTTTAGTGAAAGTGTGCACAACAATACTGTCGCCAGTCTGATGTGAACAATACAGTCTTTCGTCAATATCTTCCATGTTATCTGTCCGTCTGTATAAATGAAAGTATATTATTTCTTTGCTTAAGATGGGCTATCAAACTAGCTAGGTTTTATATTCCTAACTTTATTATTAAGAAAAAACATATTTTTTCTCAAGGTTAGTTTTTGAAATTTGTTGTTGCACGTTCTCCACGGCGTTTGCCGCTGAATTCAAATAAAACAACCAAGTATCGTAAAACGTCCAAGAAATGACTGTTTCGAATAAGAGCTAAGGTCTTTTTCTATCAATTTCCTTACATTGGGTTAACTAGTGGCGTGATTTTTTTTTCTTTTATTTCTTAAACTACAACTTGCGTCTTTTTGCCCATTAGGTTCAAACACGTGTTGAGTCATATTTTTCCTTTTTTATATCTCCGTTATCCTCCCGTCTACAAGGGTACCGTTTCATCTGCACGTCTAACTAGTTAGTTTGAATGGCGGTAGGAAATGCGGACATGGGCGAGCATGTCTCCTAGTATCTTACGCATTATTTTTATCCCTACAATGTTCTCTTTATAATTGGAGATATTTTAACGTTGTATCACGGTAAATTCATCACAATTGGTTGGTATTAGAATTAGCTGATGTACCGATGTTACATCTATAGCATTACGAATTAATATGTCGTGTTTGATTGTATACCATGGTTGCGACCTTTCTGAGCAATCAACATCATTTGATTTTACCAATTTGAAAAATCTTTTCAAAGAATTGTCATTCTTCTGCATATCAATAAATTATGTCTTCGGTAGCATTGGCATATGATATCGATCGTCATCATTGTCATGATTGTTAGTCATTTCCTCTTCCTCTTGAGCCTATGCCTGTGCACTTGTAGTGATCATATTAGCGTATAGTATATGTTGCGCACCCCCACAGTTGTGCGACCTGTATCATGCAAGACTGAAACAAGTTGATTATTTTAAAAACACCTGTAAAACATTAGTGAGCCTTTCTCATCATGAGAGGCTAATGCAGGTACTAACGCGGGCACAGGATGTCCGCCGGAAAGTCTGAGACCACATTCTGCTGAAACAAAATGCTGCATTCAGAACAATTTGATGGATTAAATAAATCAGCAGCACAAGTATTTGCAATATTTATGTTTTCACCATTGTGATTAATAGCCCCTGTGTTACTATTATGACTCCAATTCGAGATTATCCGATCAATGCTACGAGAGCGATGAAAGTTGTTATTACGACGGTAATAGTTCCGAATCCCTCTGCCATTCTGAGGATTATTAGAATTCTGAGGACGCGTACAACCTGGACAGTGTTGAGATGGAGGAGAGTTCTGGTTGTTATCCGTATAATACGATCTGTCCCCTCTGTTCATGTAGGTATTATCAGAACTACGCCATCCTCTTTTAGATTGAAAGTAACCATTTGATGGTCCATTTCCATCAAAATATTGTTGGGAGTTTCTCTGATTGTGATAAGAATGATTGCCAAAATTGTACCGTCCTCGGAAAGATACACTATTTCGGTCATTATTCCTGCAAATTTATATCCATACTTTGGGATCGAGCTCTATGGTTGTTTATCTGCACCGAATGATCTGATGTAACCGGTAATGCATCTTTAATAGCAGAGCTGTTCACACTCTTCCCTGTGTGTGCCGTCATAAACTGACGCCCTAACAACTCAAGGGATTGTAACGATTCTGGCTTCCGTTCATGTAAATAGGCCAAAACATCAAGGCTAATAGAGGAAAGTACTTTATCCCTCAAAATAAGGTCCATCAAGTCCAAATATGTATGTTTGATTTTTGCCAACTCAATTCAACGATTGAAGCATAACTTTATAGTTGAAATGAACTCACTAAAGTCCTTGTTGCTTTCGGGTGTGAGTTTTTTAAATCTTAGTCTGTAACCATTCTTGTCTAGTTGATACTTTCTTAAAAGTAATGTTTTAGCTGCCTCATAAGATTTCTGTTTTCCTCATCTATTGTTGACACAGCTGTCACCGCTTCACCTGTCAGTAATGACATTAAATGTATCACCCATGATGATTTTTCCAGTTTGTATTCCTCACACACTGTCAGAAATCGGTTTAAAAAACATGAAATATCATCTATATTTTGATTAAATTTTGGTAAGTGAAGTTTAAATGGAGTAGCATGTTCTCTCTTGGAAGAACCTGCACCTTCTTAATTAATCTGTTTATTACTAGCTTCCAATTTGAGTCTATCCAACTCTAGAGAAGCCATCTTTTCCTCATGCAGAAACTGGGCTTTCTTAGCCTCTAAATCTATCTCATCTTGTCTTCTCTTTTCTGCCAATTCTTCTTGTCTTTTCTTTTGTGCCAATTCTTTTAACTGAATTCGTTCATCTTTTTCGATCTATCTAATTCTTGCTCTCTCATCCCTTTTCAGTTTCTTTTCTTCTCTTTCGAGTTTCTTTTCTTCTCTTTCCAGTTGCTCCATGGCAAACTCTTTAAGCTCCTGGCCTTGCATTCCCACTTCTTTACCTATCTGGATAAAATGATCCAGACTGGACATTTTGTAAGTTTAAGTATATATATATATATATATATATATATATATATATATATATATATATATATATATATATATATATATATATATATATATATATATATATATATATATATATATATATATATATATATATATATATATATATATATATATATATATATATATATATATATATATATATATATATAAGTTACTTAGTCTGAATATGAAAATGGGTACTGATGAGCAATACACAGCCCCAATGCAAATTCGTTAAAATTCAGTCCTCTACAAATGTGACTTAGCAAGTAATCAATGCAAAAAAAAAAGAAGTAAGTGTAGTACACTATAAGACAGAACACGTAGTACAGTAGTGTAGCAACGGAAGAAAATAATAAGGTGTAGAAAAAAAAGATGTTTGAAATGTGTGCTTACACTATATGGTTAGACTAAACAAGACCAATTTACAACGTGAAATCCATATAACAAAATGATAGATAGAGAAGACCAACAGTAGACGTACACACATGCAGAAAAACTAAATAAAAAAAAAGAATCGACAAATACGAACAACAGTGAACAAACAGGACAGCACATCTATAACAAAAAGTAAATATAATACATTTACAAAGAGCGCTTTCCACACAGCATTTTGA
This sequence comes from Oreohelix idahoensis, assembly GCA_024509875.1. Lineage (NCBI taxonomy): Eukaryota > Metazoa > Mollusca > Gastropoda > Stylommatophora > Oreohelicidae > Oreohelix > Oreohelix idahoensis. The sequence goes on from JAMPIV010004726.1 coordinate 312,266, forward strand.
GCCGGGCCTCTTTGATAAAATATTACATAACTGTCCCTACTGAAACCCTTGATTGCAGACCCGTCCGAAGATGAGATGTAATTCTGCTTATCAAGGCCCCACACCGTCCTCCCTTCCAACCACAACAAACGTAAAACAGATAAACAAAAAAGCTCTACTATAGAATTGTGCAAGACTAAGACTACAACAAACTAGTCCACTTATCTTTTTGTGATCCTTCCTCAGACGTATAAATACACGTGACAGTATTGTTGCCTCCAACATATGCAACAGGCAGAGCGAAATTTCATCAATGCAGACTGCTCCTGCATGTAGACCTAGCCATATTGTTTCGCTGGTTGAATGAATGTGCTTCATTTTGGCTGCAGAAAGTTTTTTGATTACTTTAATTCTTCTTGACGAATCCCGCCCCGAACTGTGTACAGTGATGATAATTTTGTTTTCAAAGTCGTTGATGAAGAAGATACGAACTTCTATTGGTAAAGTTCAGCCAATATTATGATTGAAGTGGGCTGTTTACTCTTTCAGTTTCTTCTCTCCGGCACTAGTTTGTAGACGGCAAGTTGGAAAGGTTGCGCAGAAATTTCTACGGCTTGCCGATACTGTAAAATTCGTAGATGTGGATAGGGACAGTAGTATCGTTTTGATAAAATCTTGTGGGTAGAACGAAATCTCATGTATACTGGCTACCAATTTATACTGTTACCTTCTACTTATTGATGGCTATGGGTAACAAGAATATTAATGTGCTGCCCTGGTCTTGTAAGGTATATTTGTTATAATAGACCACAGTCTAAACAGTAACGTGACGAATGGCCAAATTGAATAATCTTGACCAACAGCTTGTTGTACGTTTTATAACATTTAATATGTCAACAATACAACATGAGTGTACTTCACTTCTTTTGAGAGCATATGATGATATGACGGTACATCCGTAATACAAATGTACTCAGTAGCAGACATAAGCAATAATTTCATTGTGCCGGTTTAAAGTCAGAATGTCTATGTATCGACTATGACGCCTTCATTATTTAAAAATCAGAACCGTCTTCATTCAAATAACTTACTGTCCTTCTCCTAAAGCCACATACAATCAGGCACACATCATAATGTAATCAGCCAATGATCCTGACTCTGAAATATTTTATAACATTGAACACTGGTCTGTCGCTCTCACATATATATCCGTACACCTTGAAAACACAGGCCAAAAATTTAACTGCCCGAACGATAACCTTCGTTCACCGCAGCAGACCATGCCCACGTCATAAGCTAATTACCTGTGCGACACAACTTTCAAAACTTGCACGCTTTCACAATCGAAGCGTTTTCGTGTTCTACTCAGTTGCGCACAGCGATGATTTAACAAGCCTGTGAGCAAAGTGAGAGGAAACAATAGGCCATACGGCTGCTGCGCTGACACATTAAAAAATTAAGAAACTTTCCCACCACAAAATATTTATAGAATACGTGATTCCTGTATACACATATTGCGATCCTCGCCAGTGCTACGGATTTCGTACACTGTGCTGAGATCCTACTTGTGTGTGTAGCGCATGCGGAGCTCGGGCCATTTTATTGATGCTAAATAAGACAAACGATAATTTAATAGAGGACATAAAACGACAATTATAAGTATCAGTTAGGTTTTCATTTTAAATAAAAGCATGCAAGGAGATAACTGTAGTGCAGACAAATCATTGTGACCCACTGTGTGTCAAAGTGATTAATAGATAGTTCGTATTACGTTACTGATAATGTTTGCATCAGCAGTGGTTCTTAAAATATATAGGAAAAGTCCTCAACTAAGTTTGATGCTAGTATCAACTTCAAAAAAACGTAACTACGTGCAACTGTGATTGAAAGTAATACAATAATTGTATTGTTTCGCTTATATTTACTCTCCCGAAAATATAAATGTGCGCAAAATTACAGCTCTGCCAGAAAGAGAAATTTTGACAGCTTATCGAACCCCAAAAACACTTGCAGAAATGAATTGTACTTAGATATGAAGGGAATACAAAAAAATATGGAAAGACCTTGTAAATATAGAGCAGGATAGGAAGGTGTGCCGTTTATTCGTTGTAGGCCTGGTCTCCACATTCGGTAAAATATCATTTAGTTTGAATTTACCACCGCTCTGTCGACGGAATTGATTTTCCATCACTCTGTCGACAGAATAAATTTTTCCACCGCAGTGTCGACGGAATTAATTTGCCACAGCTCTGTCGGCGTATTTGCAGGAAGAAGATCGTCTGACAGTTGTTGTTGTTGTTGTTGTTGTTGTTGTTTAACTAGGACTGCTGAGCTTCTCGCTCTTTTGCAGCCAATACCAAGTTGAAGACTCCTTGGTATTATCAACACTGTAGATCTAGGCCAGGTTTTCTTAACCTTTTAGAGATCCCGCACCCCTTTACATCATCTTAAGAAGCCTCGCACCCCTTTACGGCATCTTAAAAAACCTCGCATCCCTTTACAACATCTTATGAAGTCTCACCCCCTTTTACAGCATCTTAAAAAGCCTTGCACCCCTATCTAAAGAAGTCTCACACTCCTTAAAAAATGCCGTGCAGAAGTCGGATGTGTCGACCGAAAGGTGCAGATATCACAGCTTAGGCGCAAACAGACACAACGCAACCACCGTCCTTTTTAGGACGAACGAAGAAGAAGAAGAAAGAACACCCCTTTACAACATCTTAAGAAGTGTCACACCCCTATCTTAAGAAGTTTCACACCCCTATCTAAAGAAGTCTCACGCCCCTATCTTAAGAAGTCTCACACCCCTTTACAGCATCTTAAGAAGTCTCACACCCCTATCTAAAGAGGTCTCACACCCCTATCTAAAGAAGTCTCACACCCTTATCTTAAGAAGTCTCACACCCATATCTAAAGAAGTCTCACACCCCTATCTAAGGAAGTCTCACACCCTTATCTTAAGAAGTCTCACACCTAACTAGGCACATCTTTGACGTCTTGCTCAGTAGAATAGTCCTGGCAACTTAACACAGATGATTCGAACACACGTCTGGGGTATTATTTCTATTTCAGAATCCCTCTGTGACTTGTGAGCGGTCCTGTAGAATTTCGGGTTCCGTATTAATGTTGGCGAGTTTACTACTGATGAACAGAGATGCTCTTAATACTTTTTGTCCCGTCCTATAAATTCAGAATCCAACTCTATTCTTTTCTATAGCAAGGTCCGAGTTGTCTACGTTGACCATTTCAGGAATGCAGTGCGTGCCATATGTCAAACTTTTTCTGCATTTATATCGTAAATTCCCGGCCCACGCTTCCACCTGGCATTTTCTGACAAACTCCCAATCAGCTTGGTTATTTATTGGCGCCTCAAATGTCAGCCAATACATTCAAAGTTCATGTTATGAAAACTTTTTCTCATGTAGTATTCTGTATGACTCATGCTTTTGAAAATTTCAAACAGTCATTATCCGTATATGGAGCTGCTCCATCCGACAATTCTTGGTTATGTTTACGTTACAACTTCTTACATTTTTCCTGATCTAACCAGGTTGTCCGGAAGTTTCTTTACATCATTCGTCCACATGTCTTCCAAGATTGCGGTTATCTATAATCACCTAACTCTGCTGTCGAGTCGGAAGTAATTATGCAATCTTAATCCAACACTTCATGCTCGCATTTACCTGGAGTCAATGTGGTATTATCACGTTTTAGGGACTCAATTAAATTCTCAGGTATGGGCGATAAGTTTGTCTGGCATTGTCATGCATCGAAGCGTGAATTATGAAAAATGACAGCAGGGAAAAAAGAGTGTTATAACAATAGAATAATGCACCTAATTCAGTACGCACAACAAATGTAGTTCAATACTGCCGGAGAGGAGAAGAGAGTGAACAAATTATGTCATAGATCTTCAGAGAGCTTAGTGGTACTAAAGTAGATTCCCACAGATCCTGAATTGGCGACCGCTGCTCTAGAGCTTAGCCGTGTCGCTAGTCTATGGCACACTCATTATGCGGCAGGGGCGTACTACAAGGTGTCCGAAAATTATTCCACTAGATGATAATAAAAATTAATAACGGAACCACGCGGCGCATATTGAAACTTCTTCTTCCTTCTTCTTCGTTCGTCCTGAAAAGGACGTTGGTTGCGTTGTGTCTGTTTACGCCGGAGCTGTGATATCTGCACCTTTCGGTCGACACATCCGACTTCAGCACGGCATTTTTTGGGACCGGGTTTGCCTTCTCTCTGCGATCCCTACTCGCTCAGCCAGACTGCAGTGATGCAGCCTGTTTCCAGGACCACCACGTGGAGGTGGAGTAGGGTCTTGGTCAGCTCTGGTTCGCTGACCCTGATGCAAGCAGTCAAGCTATGGGTCGCTGACTGCATTCTCTATTGCTGCATCTTTGGGTCCCGCATATTGAAACGATTATCGGTAATGCACTTCGGCAACCCATACGTTTTTTTTTTCTGCAGGTTGGTAACCCTGCACCAATCATGCATATCGCAGTGATGAAGCCGACCAATCAGGAGAAGGCAATGTGTGTATTGGCTGAACATTGTCCGTGTTATAAAAGGTGGATACATATTGAAAAACTGTATCCTGAGCTCTTCAACATAAGTTCTTTTACGGTGTAAACCTAAAAGAGCCAAAAAAATAATAAAATTGCAAATATGTAACAGAAGCAAGATAAAGAGTAGCTTAAGCGCCGGAAAGGTCGACATTGCAAGCACCATACGGGGCTCTGGGGCTGACACAAGTGTAAAGTTTCATTACAACCAGCTGTCTCAATCTGGATGCCCCCAACTCCGATACACAGGATATGAGGTGCTTGAAATCCTTCTATCCTGATGATCCCATATCCCATGTACACGTTGAGGATTCCCATGTCCCACTCCACGTAGGTATGTATATGTGAAATACAAGTGACAATATTAACAGTAATAATAATAAGAGTAATACCATCTTAGGGAAACAAATGAAAGAATAAAGTCAAAACGCGCTAACAATTCATAAATGAAAACAAACAACACAACATTAAAAAACAAATAAACGACACATTTGTATAAAAAACAAACAATTAACACTCATAATTAAGTATAAAAACTAAAGTAATACAAACATCACGACACGTGAAAACTGCCAATAACAAAAGTAAGAAAACAACAAATTTTAATCTATCATCACCAACATAATCGCAAATAACGAGAGGTATTTCAATGTAACACACACAAATTGACAAATAAAGTGGCACTAAAATACAGTACCTCAATTATAACCAGCAATTAGGCAAAACAGGATAGATCAAAATCATACATCATCAAAATGGTGGATGAGTTTAGACAAATGATCATCTGATGCTAGTCCGCTTTCACCCCATTTCCTTTAAAAAATAAAAAATAAAAAATAAAAATAAAAACTTTTCATTTTGTATGTGAATTTCATTGAATATGACCAATAAAACTCTTTGGGTTAAGGTTCCAAATGCAAAATCATTTATCCGTAACCTTTGTATCTACTTACGCAAGGTTATTGAACTTTCAAAATCCGGTGAATAATTCTATGCCACCTTGTAATATTGGCCTAGTTTGACGAGGTGTAGAATTTTACAGTTTATCCGCTCTGCTAAGCCAAGTCATCTGCTGTTAAATGAATATGTGTACCTTTTTATTCTTCGTTGGCGCTGATATAACCACATCTATTTCTCCCATATACATGGGACTGGTAAACTTACTGTGTAGTGCTATAGAAATCCCCGCTAGACGAACTCGGGAGCTTTGACGCAGACTTCCGGCAAAGGAGGCCATCTGTAGTTGGGGCTCATGTTCCTTAAAATGCGAAAAAGAAAATGAATGAATGAATTTCTTTCATAAAGTTGGCAGTATGTCTCAGGATTCCCTCATCGCTGGGAACCGGCGGTCTTACTGCCAGGCGGGTCTTCTCAAACGGAACGCCACATCTATGATATATAAGTGGAATTTTTTGAAACTTATTGAATACGTCGTGTCCTAGTTTACAGCCGGGCTGCACTATCTGCACACTTCGAACCGACGCTTCAGTTTTCAGCAATCATTTTTATTACTGTTTGCTTTCCTTAGTCTTTGGTTGTCAGCAGTCTTCCTGCGAGGCAGCTGGTGGTTGGGGGGTCAGAGTCTTCCCTCTCCTAGATGGGCTGCCATCCACGGCTTATAAGCTTCTGTGCTTTGCCAAGTATACATTTTCTTTTTAGCGCTCCTTCACGAGCATGAAACATCTACTACAGTTGGTCCCTCTAAAATCATCTTGCGCAACAGCAATTTGTGTGTTCAAGCAGTTATGGTTTATGTAGCAGAGACGACACTAATTACCACATATACTTACAAAATCATCATCATTTCGCTTTTATCTTCTTATGGAGGATGGATCAATTGCTGGAGCTTCTCCTTTTGCAGGAAGCCTGCACCAAAAGCATTCATATGTTTTTGAAACAGTGGTTTCCGTAGGAATTTGTTTTACATGATGAGGTTCCCAGTACCATGAAAAACGTCATGGTAATCGCCTCTTGTGAATGACAGTGAATGAGAGACATTAGCGAGTCTTTCACGTGCGAATCCAGAAACCTGATTTATGCTATCATCTGCAAGAGGTGTGGCATTACCTATATTGGCGAAACTGGCAGACGTTTGGCAGACAGGTTTCGTGAGCACTTAAATGACATCTATCACGGCAAATCTTTACCGGTGGCCCTTCATTTCAATAGGCCTGACCATTCATCAGGTAATTATGATATTCAAGTCACTGCCCTCCTTTCATGTGTCGGTGATGACCGTACTCGCTTTTCGTTGGAGAATCGTCTTATTTTTCAAATGGGCGTTTTATCTCCTAAGAGCCTTAATGTCCAGCATCATTTTGCATAGATTCTAGTGGCTTCTCTCTCTGTTTCATACCTCTTTATTTCTTCTGTCGTTGTTTTTCTATCTTTGTTTTTGCTTTGGTTCGTTTCGTATCCTTTTGTATCTGTTTAGCCGTCACTAGTTCATTTTGACAGCCATCTTAAGTGTTTCACTCTGGGATCGAGCTAAGTGACTTTTTACTTGTTTCATTAGCGTTGTTCATTCCTGTCTTAGTTTCGTTGATTATTTACTTTGTTTCCTGTGTACCGTTAACTTGTAAAACTGATTTCATACCATTTTATTTATTTTTTATTTATATAATCGCCTCTTGCGATATGCCTGAGACCCTCTGAAAATACACGGAGAAAAGTCGGAGTCGAAGACAGTAAGACCGGAAATATAAAAAAAACAGAGGCAATATAACTTGGATTACTTTTGCACAAGTGTAGACAACTTCAACGCGTCCGACTAGCAGAATGTTTAGAGCGCTATCCTCTCGCGGCAGAGGTAACCGGTTCGAAATATGGTGACCAAACGCTTCAGTCTACCCAGCTGTAAATGGGTACCTACTCTATTCTTGAGTAAAGGAAGGCAAAGGCAGAGATGAGGGAACTGGTCACCCCACTTCTCGAAGCTCGACCTAGTACAGTGAAGTCTCTAACATTTCTCTCCCGTGGACATTATCGGCAATAAAACTAATTTTACCTTTTATATTCGCCTTCAGTTTGACACTCTGTTTACAAAACCCTACACCTGAAAGCTAACCACTTTTAACAACAGTTCACGCTTAATACAACATTTATTTATTGTAACCTCAAGGTCGATTAGTATATTCGTGGCGGATATCGACCGTGACTGCAAATTGTTGTCAGCGCAGGTAGTAATGTTAGTTCATGTTTTTCATCATCATCATCATCAGTTGCCATCTCCACAACGAAGGTTGGCTGTAATGGATCTCCAACGTCTTCTGTCTCTTGTCTTGGTGGTACACTCTGATAGACTCTTTCCCGTCCATCTCTTGATGTTATCTTCCCACTTATAGCGCTGTCTTCCTCTTGCACGTTTGCCTTCAACTCTCCCTTCTGTTATGGTCTTCTGCAAGGTGTTATGCCTTTTTATGTGGCCAAAGTATCTTAGCTGCCGAACTTTGACCTCTCTCATTAGTTCTCTTTTCATACCTAGATTTTCTAGGACCTCCTTATTTGTTTTCATCTCTTTCCATGAGATACGCCCCATTCTTCTATATATCCACATTTCAAGAGCCTCAATTCTTTCTTCCAAATGCTTATTCATCGTCCATGTTTCTGCACCATACAGAAAAGCAGAATATATATAACACTTTATGATTCTCAGTTTTAATTTATGAGATAACTGTTTGGATGTCAGTATATGTTTCATGTTGTTGAATGTAGCTTTGGCCATTCCTATTCTCTTCTTGATTTCTGTTTCACATCTGCCATCTTCTGTTATTATATGACCAAGATATACGTAGCTCTTGACTTGTTCCAGGATTTTCCCATTTACGCTTATCTTCAATGTGGGTTTATCGTCTGTTTTGCTAATTATCATAGTTTTAGTTTTCTCACTATTAATGTCGAGTCCATATTCATGACTTATACTGTTCACTTGCTTCACTAGTTCTTGTAACTCCTGTTCGCTTTCAGCTAACAACACGGTATCATCTGCATATCTAAGGTTGTTTATTGATCTTCCACTGATGTTCAGTCCTGGTATTTCCTGTATCTGTTTGAAAATTTTTTCGGTGTATAAATTAAATAGGCAGGGGGACAGCACACAACCTTGTCTGACGCCTCTTTTTATGTCTATGTATGGTGAATAATTCCTTCCCGATCTTACTGTGGCAGTTTGCTCCCAATAAAGGTTACTGAGTATTCTTATATCTTTTCCATCAATACCTATGTCTTTGAGGCATTCAATTATTTTCTCATGATGGATTCTGTCAAAAGCCTTCTTATAGTCAATGAAGCACATATACATACTTTTTTGGACCTCTGTATATTTTTTCTGCTAATCTTCTTAGGCAAAATATTGCCTCTCTTGTTCCACTGTTCCGTCTAAAACCAAACTGTTCTTCTTGGATTTCGCTGTCTACTTTACTTTTTATTCTTTCCTGTATGATTTTGAGCAGTATCTTAATTGCATGACTCATCAGGCTGATTGTTCTGAAGTCTGAACATTCTGTTGCATTTGGTTTTTTTGGGCAATGTTATAAAAACTGATGTCTTCATGTCGTGTGGTAAATATCCTGTATTGTATATATCATTGCATATTTCTGTGATTGTATCTATACCAAAGCTCTCCAGAGCTTCTATCATTTCAATTTTTATGTTATCCATGCCTGCTGATCTTCCTTTTTGTATCATATGAATGGCATTCTCTACTTCTGATCTGAGAATGTTTGGGCCTTCATTAGAATCTGGTGATGGTTTTTTACCTCTGTTGTCCTCGAATAGTTCTTTTACGTATTCTGCCCATCTGTTTGATATGTCTTTCTCATCAAGTAGTATTACACCATTTTTGTTCTTGATACAGCTTCCTCCTTGTGCAAACCGCGACCGATTTGATAATTTCTTTATTTCTTCATGCATATCTCTTGTCATGTGCTTTGCTTCCAAGTCTTCTATTTCCTTACATTTTGTTTCTATCCACCGTTCTTTTGCTTCTCTACACATAGTACGTATGTCATTGTCTATTGTTTTATATTCTGGAGTGTTTTTTGCTTTCTTTCTTTCTGCCATTTTATTCAAGATGTCATCTGTCATCCAAATTTGATTTTTCTTAGACTCTTTTTTAGGTAAATTTGTATTTGCTGATTGTATGCTTGTTTTTAAGCATTCCCATTTTGCGGTTGCTTTTTCTTCTGGGTTTTCTCTTCTATACTGCTCCATGCTTTCTGTCAATAACTGTTGGTATTTATTTTTGACGTCGATTAAATATTTCTGTTTTATATCTGGTTGTTTGAGCGCTGATATTTCTATCTGGGGTTCATCCTGTCTTCTGTTTCCTGCTCTTTTCAGCTTTATATTTACTTTGATGACAACTGGATTATGATCTGAATTTATGTCGGCGCCAGGATGTGTCTTTGCACTTGTGACACTGTTCTTAAATCTATGTTTTATCATGATATAGTCGATTTGATTACGTGTTACATCTCCTGGGCTTTTCCATGTGTATAATTTCCTTGGGTGGTGTTCAAAAAAGGTGTTACATATGACCAGCTGGTTTTCTTCACAGAACTGGATAAGTCTGTCTCCTCTATCATTTCTTGTCCCTAATCCATACTGTCCTACTATTTTCTTGTATTTTCCTTTTCCTACTTTTGCATTCATATCACCCATTACTATCAACACATCTGTAGATTTGACTGGTTTAAGTGTGTGTTGTAGCTCTTCATAGTATTCTTCTATTTCTTCCTCGCTGTAATCTTTAGTTGGTGCATAAGTTTGTAAGACTGATATGTCGAATGGCTTTGCTCTCATCTTTAGTAACATCATTCTGTCATTGTGTGTCCAGTATCCACATACGTATTTTTCTAACTCCTTCTTTATCAACATTCCTACCCCTCTTTCGTGTTTTTCTCCTCCTGAGTGTATAAGCGTGTACTGGTCTCTTGTTATGTAGCCTGTATCCAAAAGTCTTGCCTCTGCAACTCCCAGTATATCGAGTTTCATGTCGGTTGCCTCTAATATAAGATTGTCCAGCTTTCCTTTTCCGTTTAGAGTTCTAACATTCCATGTTCCTATTTTTAGGCTTCTCCTACTAGTTTTTAGGTGGTCTTTCTCAGAATGCTCCCTTTCAACAGAATTTAAGGAACTCTCGTCATTATGTACTTCCTTACTCATTAGAGTTTTTACTTCTCTACAAATCCTGTGATTGCAGTATATGTTAATTGTTGTCAACTATTTGTTGTTGCCCTTCTTGTGATCGACCCAGCAGCGTCTGGGCTCTCGCCCTTCGGCCAATGTCAGGTAGTGGTATCTGCATGTGTTCCCAAGTTTTTGTTTCGTTCCGGAGGTAGGAGCATTATCTTAACATATTCAAGTGCTGGGCACTCAGAGAAATGGTGGTCAACAGTTTCATAGGGGTAAGTACATAACTGGCACTCTGGAGTGGGTTGTGGTTAGATTCTGTTCTAGTGTTTGTTGAGTCGTATATGTTGTGTTCGGAGCCGAAAAATGGTGCTCTGATCCCTTCTTGTAAGATGGCTGATGTTGTCCTTAGAATCAGAACCGCCCACATGTCTGTAAACATCTCTCCAGGTTTGAACTGCGTGACGTCATATGTGGACTGCCCCATAGAAGTTTACTGCCAAACTCTTGTTTTTACTACTGACTTGACAGTCTGACCATACAAAGTGTCAAGCCACTAATGATGTAACTACCGGACACGTCAATCCGAGTCCCGTATGGACCCCGGGAAGTAGTAGTCTGAAAGGACCCTTGCCTTTACACAGAGGCGTCCCTAAATCTGGCACCCTGGGCAGATCCTACCTTTGGTACCCCCTTCATGATAAAGAAATACACTTGCAAGTACATTTTAACATTAAGTACTATGATAATAGTGTCCGACGGCACCCCCTTCCTGGCTGTCACACGGGGCGTACCGCACCCTCGCAGCCCTCTTAGTACGCCACTGTCTTTATATACATCCGTTTACTTTCTTTTCCCCATACGTCATAACATTTCAAAATTTTGTGACGACGAAGTGTGACACGATAGGGGGAGTGTTTTTTTTTATAAAAGAGATTTGTGGTTGTGGCGCGGGGGGATGGGGGGGGGGGTTGTCTGGGTTTGTGTGAATAAATGTGGTAAGATGGGGGGGGGGGGGGGGGGGGGGGGGGGGGGGGGGGTTAAAAATGGCCATAACTGCGTGACATCATATCTGGACGGCCCCTTAATGTCCAGGCGAGGCTAAGGACGGAAGAAGAAGAAGAAGAAGATAAACACTGAATTAAAAATAGACGTTACGGGATTTAACCCACCTCCCGCCTAAAAGCAGAGAGCCGTGTGCACGGCAATAGCAGGCCCACGTCTCAGTTTATAAGGAATCCCGGCCCAGTAGAAATTGAGGTAGTTAGATAGGAAGTGCCGGATAGGTGGTCAAGCCCGGCCTAACAACAGTCCAAGAAAATGAACAACGACACAGTATCTCCGCTGAATCAGATAAATAATGGAGGAAACCTTGAGTCCTGTGAAGAGTAAATAAATCAATAAATAAAGGAAATTAACAGGTACTCGTTGGACATAAAGGATGACACTAGACAACAGAAAAGAAAATATAAGAGATAGGCTTACCGGGAATCGAACCTAGGACCAACCAAACGTCGCCATCGCCTTGCTGTGACAGTACATCGTGAAAGGACGCTCAGCCCGGCTGAGCCTTTATTTATTTATTTACTTACTAATTTATTTACTGAATCAGATACAAGATTATCATCTGTTTACGTTTATTTGTCCTGCTGTCCGTCAAAGGGTGACGAAATAAAAGCGTCTCAACTATGCATGCAAGTAATTATTTTACAGTGTAATCTCGATTTAAGCGAATTCGAAGTAACACGAGCCGGAGAAAATGCGAAAATTTTCACAACAACTATTACAATTCATAATATCATGTTATTTTGTGCATTTCTTATGTTTTATGTCCATTTTCCTATGCTGTTGATAAAAAAGTCATTATATTTAAGTTTAATCTACTTTGCAAAAGCATTCTTCTCGTTTTGTAATGTACGAGTTTTTATCTCGATTTACGCGAAGCTCAGATTACGCTGGCTCCTGGTGTACATATCCCTCGCGATAATCCTGGACGCACTGTACAATCTAGAACTCTGATTACTCTGTATCAGTGATTCCCAATTTTTTTTTCTCTTTTCAACAATATGTCGTGGAGAACTGTAACTTTTTGTTATAAAATATATGAGATTACTGAATAAAATCTGACAAATTCTGGAAAATTCTACGGAATTCCCCCCCCCCCCTTTCCCATCACCTTCATATCTATTTTTGGCATATGAATGTTTTGAAAATCTCTAAATCCTTGATTGTCTTTGTTTCTTCCGGCCACACCTGCCATCCTCTTGCGCCACACCAGTACGAAAACCACTGACCTATATCTAGTGACCTAAACATGCTCGTGTGTATACTATATATATATACATACATACATACATACACACACTCTCACACACATTCATACATATAAATATGCAAATATGCAGCCATACGTCCACGATATAATGAAATATGTTTACATAACTAGCTAGTTGGTACACCTACCTACCTATCTATATATCTATTTATCTGTCTGGCCTGTCGGCCTGCCTGCCAGTTTGCCAGTCTGTCTGTTTGTCTGCCAGTCGGTCTGTCTGTCCGTCTACCTGCCTGCCTATCTGCCTGTATGTCTGCCAGTTGGTCTGTCTGTCTGTCTACCTGCCTGTCTACCTGCCGATCTGCCTGTCTGTCTGTCAGTCGATCAAGTCTGTCTGTCTGCCTCCTGTCTACCTGTCTGTCTGCCTGTCTACCTGTCTGTCTGTTTATCTGCCAGTCGGTCTATCTGTCTACCCGCCTGTCTACATGCATACACACGCACATATCTACAATATGTATAATATGTGTATTGAGTACCGTTAGAGTTAGGGTTAAGGTTGGTGTTTGGAAACCCTAACCCTAATCCTTACCCTAACTCAATACACATATTATACATACTCGACGACACTAAAGGTAAAGATTACCCAGGCAGGGGATAGGACAAACATTGAGGAAATCTGCTAATAGCCTTTCTCTTTATCGCCATTTTTTTCTTCACTACCAATTACAGCTGACCACCTTCACAGAAAACCTGCCCCAAGCATTCACACGCCCTTCCAGTAATAGCTTCTGTAGCAATATCTTTTACATGATCAGGTTGCCATCCTGAAAGAGAAGAGATGAAGAGTACATGAATAAAGTCACAAGAAGGCATTCTGCTCAGTTTTCCTACCATGTATCTAGATCAGATGAGATTTTGAAGTAACAACAATTATCTGTATTGAGCAATTTGCACACGAGACCTTCAATTTTTTTCAGCCTATATCGGAGAAGGCTAGGCACCCGAACTCACTACCCATGAGATCATGGGGAAGGGGGAGTCTGACATCATTGGGAACCACTGGTTCTGAAAAAAAAATGTCCATCACTTATATTCCCTGTACTAGGAGCGAACCCGGTACCTTTAGAATTTGAGGTGGACGCCCCACCTCTTAGCTTCTCCGACACCCCTCATTAAAAGCGTTCACCATAGCACAACGTTTACAGCAGGTATTACCTTGAATATAAACATTGAAATGGATTATGTAAACACGCAGATGGGCAGGTAAAAAGTCATGGAAGTGCATAGATGACGCATATTAGGTTAAACAGGGTAGACCAAGATGGTGGACGAGCAGAGGCAATAACGGTCAGCTATTCCTAGCCCTCTCTACACCCATCCCCTTTTAAAGATAAGATGGCGCTTACATAGTTCACTGAATGATTTGTCACAAAGTTGATGGAAATATGCATACAGTGTGCTAAAAACTATTATATATTAAATAAAAGCTTTTACGAATCGTCAACTCAGCGTTTTGTGAGATTCACTCGCGTATCGTTATTTGCTAGTACTGATGTTTGAAAAATAAAGCTAGACGAGTCTTGGTCGTGTTCAAATAATATGAACAGTAATAGTATATAAACGTATTCACACCTACAACAGATTAAATATCTAAGAAAGAAAGTAATTAAACCTTGAAATAACAGTGTTAAAATGAAAGAATCACAACATATTTATGATATGAATAATCACCACAAACAAACTCAAGAACAAAGTCAATATTCAACAAACTCTGCGGCTATATCAATAGTTTAAAAATAAAAATCATTTATCGAGGGAATTCCCAAACATCAGGGGAACACCGAACAAATACTTACCTCTCGTTTCTTAAGAACTAATATTAATGCACCTTCTTGAACGCTTGTAGCAACAACAAACAAATATTACCAGTGTATTTAAATGTGGAATATTATAACTGCCAGAACAAAAATATTCAATAGGATTGTCCTTGAAATATTAAAAACAGTCACTGAAAGAAGAACAAGCAGGTTTTTATCATCACATATCCTATTCAGACCTGATAAATACACTACGCTTAATAGTTACAATACATTAAAAAGACTCAATTACCTATGCACATAAATAACATCGAATGCATCTTAGACGTGAAAAGTAGAAGAGCCAAGGCAAAAGCAGTGTTGTACGAATGAAAAGTATTTTATGCAACGACTCTCTCTCTCTCTCTCTCTCTCTCACTCTCTCTCTCTCTCTCTCTGTTGATGATACTGCTAATGATGATGCTAATGATGATGATGATGATGAAGGTGCTAATGATGATGATGCTGATGATGAAGACGCTTGTTATGATTAAAATTCATACCATTTATGTCAATATTATAGGCAGCTCGATGGGGCTCCTTTTTTGTGTATTTTATATGGAGTCATTTATTAATAAAGGAAGTGACGTCATGCCTATATGGATTACTAGCAGACTTGAATAAATTAGTAGCAGAAGTTAGGAATTCGTTTGCAAAGAGAGATGCGGCTTGTGTTCTGAAGTGAGCGGACGCATGTATTTTGAGCTCCTGCAGTATTTTGTGCTTTTCCTGAATTATTCGATCACCAGGACACCAAGATAATTGGTTGAGGTGTCCCTGGCTTTTTCTAGTAAGGAAATTTGTGATTATTCATAATGATGTCCAAGGGACGATATTAAATAAAATTTGGAACGAGTGAAATGACCAGCGTTTCACAGAGAACGGACTGGACGAAACTGTAATACTGAATTTGCTGTGGGCCTACATAAGTATAATTGGAGCTGTTTTGTAGAAATATAATAAACTGTACCTTGTATTTGTGTATAACTGTGAGAAATGTGTTGGTCCGCTCAATACAGTTATACTGACTACGTGTTGTTGGACTACCCCTAACTTACTTTGGCCACGGAGACTCTCTCCGAAATAATAGACAGAACGGCACTTATCAGTTTTGGTGGCCTTAAGTTGGGATTTTGAACTTTAAGTGAAATGCAAGTAAATTGTCAAGTCTGTGGACTCAAATTTTTGCAAGAGAAAAAATTTTTCAAGATGGTGCGATCGGCTGCAGGCCTGAATTCTAAGTCTAACCCTGATCGCTACACTTTATCTGAATCGTTGTTTCTCTGAGGCAGAGGCTGATGCCAGGAGGATTTTTGCATGAAAAAGCAGATAAGTAAATTTATTGATTTGTCATAAAATTAACAGTGATACAACGTAAAAATATCTCCAAAGGATAAAATGTAGGGATAAAAAGAATGCGTAAGTTACTAGAAGGCATGATCGCCCACGCCGCGGGTCATCACCCGCCATGGAAATTAAATTGCTGAAACGGTTACCATTTGAACGGGATGAGAACGGCGGATCAAAAGGAAAAAAAAATATGACTGAAAAATTGCGTGAGACTAGCAAGGCTAAGGAGACGCAATTGGGGGGTGGGGGGGGGGGGGGGAGGGAAAAATTCACGTCCCCAAATTGACACGAGGTACGGAAAGGGACGCTTATGCGATACCAAGCCTTTTATTTGAATTCAGCGGCAAAAGCATTACAACGCAGATGCTTGAAATATTACAAAATTAAAAAAGTAACTTTTTCTTAATACTAATGTTAGGAATATAAAAATTAGCTGGCCGGATGGCCCATTTTGAGCAGTGAAATAATATGCTTTTATTTATACAGACGGATAGATAATAATGAAGACATTGACAAAAGACTGTGTTGTTCACATCAGCGAAAGACTGCATTGAATCAAACATGTCACTAATTTGCACAAAAACCGCGACCTTGAGACTCAAGTGTCCAAATCTAGTTAGAATGAAAGAGAGGGACATTGGTGGGAGCTGTGGCTAAAAATAACTTTAAAGACAAGATTTGTAGAGGGGACGGATAGGTTGGTTCAAAAACCAAGTACGTTTTTTGTGAAAACGCAAGTAGAGACGGACGGACTAACAGATAAAAATCCATACTTGACTGAAGCATGACTGAAATGACTTTAGTGTAGGAAATTTGAATTTGAAAAAAAAAAACACAAGGCATTGATTGGCCACAGACAATCATATTATCAGCGCTCAGACGCGCTTTTTTTGCCATTCCTCAATAGTTGTCCAGTGATAGACACAGTAAATTTTAAGTGTGGTGATTTCCAATGAAGTAAATTGAAATAAGTTCAGGGACGCCATACTATAGCCAGCAGCTCAGCTGAGTTTTGCTAGCATTTCTGTGTTCTTTATTCATAATCTGGTAAGATTGAAATTATTTCTTTGTATATTTTAAATATTGTTTAATGTTTCGAGTGATTTGATACTGCCATATCGAAATCTAGCCTTACAACAAGTAAGGATTTGCTCTAGACCCCCCGCCCTAGTTCAGGGTCTAGGGACAAACAATATATATAAACTCCAGCAAGGATTAGGAAGGACAGATCAAGTGTTGAGATCAGTGGAACATATCACCTATCCTATTCTATGGCAGGAAGCTAATAAACATATTTCGGAATATGTAGTCTGGGAGAACTTATCCTATGTGAAACCAACTTGGTAAGATGTGTTGTATGGTCAGAGAGATCTGACCCTGTCTAAGTGGTGTTATTGTAAATTGTTACGTGTAGAAGTGGCTCCTTAGGTAAGGTTCTGAACCTAAACCAATACTTTATTTCAGAGCTGTGAGTTTTTTTATGTTGACACCAAAAGGTGGTGTCAAATGCTGGGTAAATAATTGACAGTGAGGACCCGTGCAGTGTCGCATCTCGGCAGAACAGCCTTGTATTGCCCCCAAGCACGGAGAGGTGGGGCCACCCGATATATTGCCCCCAAGCACGGAGAGGTGGGGCCACCAGATTCCAGCACCAGAACTACTCTTTCAAAGTTACGTAAGCAGGCTGGTCTGCTGGATTTACACCAACTTCATAGACATAGCACCCAAAGTGAATTACTACTAAAACATCCCATTTCCTTCCATCATTAATGGACAATGTTTGGTAGGCATAGACAGGGAGGGATGAAGCCACCCCAACAGCACATCTATTCATCGTTCTCCCAGGGAAAAAAAAAATTATGAACTGTAGAAATATTAACTAATCGTGAAAATTGTATACGTACACACCTTTTATTTATCATGCCATTTATTCATGCCATTCACTCATAAATTCCAAAATCTTTCATATGTTCTGGCCAAAATAAAACCTTGGTTCAGAACAAATAAATTTAAAAAAAGATTTACTTTCTAAAATTTCACCAGCTGAATTTAGTTCATTGTGTTCTAAATTTTATTGATAATATTATATTATTTAATATCTGTGTGTGTGTGTTTGTATATGTCAATACAACACATTACATTCAGTACCCTAGATTTTAACGTAGCCACATTCATTAGAAAAAAAGATAGGTGTGAGGTCGTAGTGGTAGCAAGAAAGGCCTTCTGAAAATTCACAGCTACATTTTATCTCAGGAGCCTTCACAGCTGACCTCATACATCACACTTAGTAATATCACCATCATACAATACCATCAAAACCACTACATATATTGGGGTCTTGTCCAGGGATAATTAGCATAAATAGTAATATAAGGATCTCCTGGTGGGAGAAAAAAAATTAGGGGAACAAAATTGTAAAATTCCCTTAAAATTAAAAGTGTCCCTTTAAATTAAAAGGGCAATTAGAAGTTGGTGAATCTTCACAGCCAGTGTTAGTTAATTAATTAATTAGAATTATTTTAGTCTAGAGTAATTATAAGTACTTTAGTGGTTGGAAATTTTACTTTGCTTATTGCTAGATTTGTTTAAAAAGTATGGCGGAGCTGGCAAAATTTAGATCAGCTGCTGTGCTGACGGCAAAGGAGATGGGAATGGATGGTCAGATTTTAATTCAATACGTAACGGCTGAATGTGATAAGTATATTGAACGGGAAGAAAGAAGATTAGAAAAAGAGGCTGAAAGAAAATTAGAGTCTGAAAGGTTGGCTGAAGAGAAGAGGTTACAAATTGAGGCTGAGACTAAGAGGTTGCAGATTGAGGCTGACAAAGAGGCTAAAGCATTGGAGGCAGAAGAAAAACGACAGCAAAGGGAGGCAGAAGAAAAAAGATTGACTGCCGAAAGGGAGGCAGAAGAAAAAAGATTGACTGCCGAAAGGGAGGCAGAAGATAGAAGGTTGCAAAGGGAGCACGAATTACGACTAAGGGAGCTGGAATTACAAGGCCAGGCTCCTGAAAATGGTGCCAGCCCTTTTGCCTCAGATGCTACGCCCAGTCTGGGAGCCTCAAACTCAGCTATGGGGTTTCATTTAGACCATTTTGTTGAAAAAGACGATGACATAGAGGGGTACCTAGGACGTTTTGAGTTATTAGCTACTACATATGGGTTAGAGAGAGAGAGGTGGAGTTTAAAGCTATCACAGGGACTGAGAGGTACTTCTTATGAAGTCTTCGCAAAAATGAACAGAGAAGACCAAGACAATTATGACATGTTAAAGCAGGCTTTGTTATTGAGGTACGAAAAAAATGGGGAATTTTATCGTAAGAAATTTAGAAATGCCAAACTGTTGTCTGGGGAGACATACCACCAATTCTCTGCCAGACTGGAAACCTATTTGGAGAAATGGACTGCTCTGGGGAAGACCCAAGATCTTAAAGAAATGATCATGATTGAGCAATTGAGAGAGTCCATGGCTCCAGACATGAGAAAATTCCTCATGGAACAAGGTGCAGAGAAATTGGGAGAGGTTTTAAATGTCGCTGAGAGGTATCAGGCAGCCCAGGCAGAGGTAAGTGGTGCTAAAAAGAAGCACATAGACAATTTTAAAGCTCCACAGCAATTTAATAAATTTGATAATAGAGAGCAGGGAAATAAAGGTAGGACAAACTTTGAGCGGCCAAGAAATGACTATCGCGACAGAAACTCACAGTTCAATGACCAAAAAAATAATGAAAGGAAACCGTTTAACCAAGGAAAAAGATGGTGTAAATGGTGCAAGAAAGATAACCATAACACCGAATTTTGTAGAAGGAAACCTTCAAACATTGCTGCAATGAAGTCGGGGACGCAAAGATTAAAGGTTAATCCTAATGGACAACAGGAACCTTATCACCCCCCAGTTTGTGAGGATGTTATTTGTAATGGGGTCACCATAAGGTGCCTTTATGATACAGGTTTGGATTATGATTCAGTTGTGAAGTCTAGCCTAGTGGACCCAAGTCAGTATACCACAGAAACAGTGGAAATACAAGGGGCGACTAAGGACATACCACTCATGACACTTCCCATCGCAAGGATAACGGTGAAAACTCGCTATGTGGAAGGAGAAATCAGAGCAGCAGTGATAGATGAACCAATCTACCCTCTGATATTGGGGTGTAGATACGTCTTCTTGGGGAATCCCGAGAGGCCTGTGATCATGGCGACAGTGCAGACCAGGTCACAGAAGAAGGAGGAAGAAGGTGAACCTATAAATGCTCATCCAGAGGAGATGAGGAAGGCGCAGGCTGAGGATAGGACACTCAAGCCATGTTTTAAAAAATTGCCCAAATGCCACACACCTCCGAGCAAGGGAGAATATTTCATGAAGAACAAACTATTATACAGGAAGGCCGGAACTGGAACAAATGGTCACAACCAGCTGGTTCTTCCCACTTCATATAGAGATAAAGTGATGGAACTCGGGCATGCGATTCCCTTCAGTGGTCACATGGGGATCAGCGCCACAGGACAGCGTATAGCTTGTCATTACTTCTGGCCAGGGGGATAACGGAGGATATAAAAAGATATGTCAAATCCTGCCCAGAATGTCAAAGGGTAGCTCCAAAGCATTGGACTGCTCCTGCAACTCTAGGGGAAATGCCCATAGTGGGAACACCTTTTGAGAGGGTTGCAGTGGATATTGTGGGACCTCTCACTCGGACCAAGAGGAGGAACAGTTACATCCTTACTCTGGTGGACACTTGTTCTATGTGGGGAGAGGCGGTAGCCCTGCCATCAATTGATTCAAAACATGTAGCAGAGGCACTACTTACAATATTTACCCGATTAGGATTCCCGCATCAAATCTTGACGGATAATGGTTCTCAGTTCAAGGGGAAACTAACGGAAGAAGTTTTTAAGCTATTTCAAGCCAGACACTTTCATTGTAGTCCGTACCATCCGCAAGGGAACGGCCAGGTAGAGAGGTTCAACGGGACTCTCATTTCTATCCTGAGAAAGCTGGCACACGAAAAACCGGATCTGTGGGATCAATTCCTGCCCGCCGCATTGTTTGCGTATCGGGAGGTACCACATAGTTCAACCGGGATGGCTCCCGCAACTCTGCTATTTGGGAGGCCAATAAAAGGTCCATTAGAAGCTTTATTAAGGACCTGGACAGATGAGAAGGCGGAAGAGACTGTTACCTCATCTTATCAATACGTGAACGAACTGACCACTCGTTTGAAAGCTGGATGGAAACTGGCAAATGATAATTTGAAACAAGCCAGGAAGAAACATGCAGCATATTTTAATAGGAAGGCAAAGGACAGAGAACTAGCTGTGGGAGAGAAGGTGCTGCTTCTACTACCCGGTAGCCAGAATAAATTACAAATTGGATGGCAAGGTCCATATACGGTTCTAGAGAAGGTGTCTAGAACAAACTATAAAATTGACAAAAAGGGGAAGGAGAAAGTTTATCACGTAAACCTGTTAAAGAAGTATCTGGACAGACCACTCCAGGAAAGCACCCCCTTACTGACCTTAGCTATCGCAACTCAAATGCAAAAGGAACCACTCACCTCACATGAATACCCATTACATCCTTGTGAAACAGCAGCACAGGTAAAAGTCAGTAAGCACCTGACTAAAAACCAGAGGGAGAGAGTTCAACAGGTTCTGGAGGAACATACAGATGTATTAACAGATAAACCAGGCCATACAAATTTGCTACAGTATGACATGAAACTGGTAGACTCAAACCCAATCTGTATGAGAGCCTATTCTATTCCGTTCGCGAAGGAGAAGGCATTGAAGGAAGAAATAGATTATTTGTTGAAGGAGGGGATTATTTCGCACAGTGAATCATCTTTTAGTTCTAGTGTCGTTTTGTTGAGAAAACCGTCTGGGGAACACAGACTGTGCATAGATTACAGGAAACTGAATGCTGTCACAGAAGGACAAGTGGATCCATTACCAGACACAAAACAGTTATTTGCCAGACTGAACAAGGCAAAATACTTTTCAAAGGTGGATCTTAGTAAAGGCTATTACCAGATCCCAGTGAAGCCTGAAGTGAGACCTTATTTGGCTTTTAGCACTTCGGATGGACATTATGAATTCAATATGCTACCATTCGGACTGAAAAATGCTCCGAGTGTATTTTCAAGGATGATGCGCAAATTGTTGGATCCCCTGAATAACCCATGTATCACGAATTTCATGGATGATATTCTCGTCGCCACAGAGACATTTGAAGAACACATTGAAGCTCTAGAAATGTTATTTAATAGGCTTAGGGAGGCGAACTTAACTGCTAGGCCAACAAAATGTTGTATTGGATGCAAAGAGTTGGAATTCTTGGGACACACTGTATATCAGGGTAACATGACCCCTGACCCCAAGAACTTGGAAAAACTGCAGAGAGCACCTAGACCACAAACAAAAAAGGACGTGCGATCATTCGTGTCGTTATGCGGATTTTATCAAAAATATATCAAAGATTTTAACTCTATTTGTGCTCCTCTGACTGATCTGACTCGCAAGGGACTTCCAGATAAAAATTATTTGGACTGCGCACAATGTGAATTAGCGTTCCAAGACTTAAAGGAAAAACTCACTAGCAAGCCTATTCTCAAACTGCCTGATTTGACACAGGACTTTGTCTTAAGAACCGATGCAAGTAATGTAGGACTCGGAGGGGCTTTGTTGCAAAGATCATCTTCACCTGATGGGGAACTGAAACCAGTCGCTTATGCAAGCCGCAAATTGAATAAGGCGGAACAAGGATACTCCACAAGCGAAAAAGAATGTTTAGCGTTAATCTGGGCAATAAAGAAGTTTCAAATCTATCTGTATGGTAGGACTTTTGTGGTCGAGACGGATCATCAGCCTCTCGTATTCTTATCTCAGGCTAAGCATGAAAACGCAAGATTGCTGAGGTGGTCTTTATTGCTTCAACCTTATCAGTTTAGTATCCAATATATCCCAGGCAAATTGAATGTCGGTGCAGATTTCCTCAGTCGGCACCCCTGTGATCAAAATTAGAGTAATGGCAGACGTGAGGAGAGATTTTATCTATGTGTATCACTGGTTTTAGAACTTGCCGTAGGCATGTTTTCAAGTGGGGAGATGTGTCATAAAATTAACAGTGATACAACGTAAAAATATCTCCAAAGGATAAAATGTAGGGATAAAAAGAATGCGTAAGTTACTAGAAGGCATGATCGCCCACGCCGCGGGTCATCACCCGCCATGGAAATTAAATTGCTGAAACGGTTACCATTTGAACGGGATGAGAACGGCGGATCAAAAGGAAAAAAAAATATGACTGAAAAATTGCGTGAGACTAGCAAGGCTAAGGAGACGCAATTGGGGGGGGGGGGGGGGGGAAAGGAAAAATTCACGTCCCCAAATTGACACGAGGTACGGAAAGGGACGCTTATGCGATACCAAGCCTTTTATTTGAATTCAGCGGCAAAAGCATTACAACGCAGATGCTTGAAATATTACAAAATTAAAAAAGTAACTTTTTCTTAATACTAATGTTAGGAATATAAAAATTAGCTGGCCGGATGGCCCATTTTGAGCAGTGAAATAATATGCTTTTATTTATACAGACGGATAGATAATAATGAAGACATTGACAAAAGACTGTGTTGTTCACATCAGCGAAAGACTGCATTGAATCAAACATGTCACTAATTTGCACAAAAACCGCGACCTTGAGACTCAAGTGTCCAAATCTAGTTAGAATGAAAGAGAGGGACATTGGTGGGAGCTGTGGCTAAAAATAACTTTAAAGACAAAATTTGTAGAGGGGACGGATAGGTTGGTTCAAAAACCAAGTACGTTTTTGTGAAAACGCAAGTAGAGACGGACGGACTAACAGATAAAAATCCATACTTGACTGAAGCATGACTGAAATGACTTTAGTGTAGGAAATTTGAATTTGAAAAAAAACACAAGGCATTGATTGGCCACAGACAATCATATTATCAGCGCTCAGACGCGCTTTTTTTTGCCATTCCTCAATAGTTGTCCAGTGATAGACACAGTAAATTTTAAGTGTGGTGATTTCCAATGAAGTAAATTGAAATAAGTTCAGGGACGCCATACTATAGCCAGCAGCTCAGCTGAGTTTTGCTAGCATTTCTGTGTTCTTTATTCATAATCTGGTAAGATTGAAATTATTTCTTTGTATATTTTAAATATTGTTTAATGTTTCGAGTGATTTGATACTGCCATATCGAAATCTAGCCTTACAACAAGTAAGGATTTGCTCTAGACCCCCCGCCCTAGTTCAGGGTCTAGGGACAAACAATATATATAAACTCCAGCAAGGATTAGGAAGGACAGATCAAGTGTTGAGATCAGTGGAACATATCACCTATCCTATTCTATGGCAGGAAGCTAATAAACATATTTCGGAATATGTAGTCTGGGAGAACTTATCCTATGTGAAACCAACTTGGTAAGATGTGTTGTATGGTCAGAGAGATCTGACCCTGTCTAAGTGGTGTTATTGTAAATTGTTACGTGTAGAAGTGGCTCCTTAGGTAAGGTTCTGAACCTAAACCAATACTTTATTTCAGAGCTGTGAGTTTTTTATGTTGACACCAAAAGGTGGTGTCAAATGCTGGGTAAATAATTGACAGTGAGGACCCGTGCAGTGTCGCATCTCGGCAGAACAGCCTTGTATTGCCCCCAAGCACGGAGAGGTGGGGCCACCCGATATATTGCCCCCAAGCACGGAGAGGTGGGGCCACCAGATTCCAGCACCAGAACTACTCTTTCAAAGTTACGTAAGCAGGCTGGTCTGCTGGATTTACACCAACTTCATAGACATAGCACCCAAAGTGAATTACTACTAAAACATCCCATTTCCTTCCATCATTAATGGACAATGTTTGGTAGGCATAGACAGGGAGGGATGAAGCCACCCCAACAGCACATCTATTCATCGTTCTCCCAGGGAAAATAAAATTATGAACTGTAGAAATATTAACTAATCGTGAAAATTGTATACGTACACACCTTTTATTTATCATGCCATTTATTCATGCCATTCACTCATAAATTCCAAAATCTTTCATATGTTCTGGCCAAAATAAAACCTTGGTTCAGAACAAATAAATTTAAAAAAGATTTACTTTCTAAAATTTCACCAGCTGAATTTAGTTCATTGTGTTCTAAATTTTATTGATAATATTATATTATTTAATATCTCTGTGTGTGTGTTTGTATATGTCAATACAACACATTACATTCAGTACCCTAGATTTTAACGTAGCCACATTCATTAGAAAAAAAGATAGGTGTGAGGTCGTAGTGGTAGCAAGAAAGGCCTTCTGAAAATTCACAGCTACATTTTATCTCAGGAGCCTTCACAGCTGACCTCATACATCACACTTAGTAATATCACCATCATACAATACCATCAAAACCACTACATGATTCATGCAGTGTGAGGCGTGAAGAATCTCTTTTGAAAGAGTTCTTTCTTTTACATGTTATATGTATTTCTGTATCTACGGTACATGTTTGTGTATTAGGCGGGTTGGTTGGTGGGACCTATGAATTCATTATACCTCATTGACGGTCGTGAATTCGTAGGCTTTGTTTAGTTTTTGCATCTGATTTTTTCAACTTAAGGGGCCGGCGAACATAGCTATGTGTTACTGCCTTGAGTGAATTAACCAGATTCATTATTTGTCTAGTTGTGAAGGGCCTGTAATTTTGTAATTTTGTATTTGTTGTCAAGTTTATTGTATTCTATGTCGTGAAATATTCTAATCCACATATATAAATTATCAGGTAAATGTAAAGCCTAACAAATAACTTCAATAAAAGGAAAGAAGAATGGTAAAGCACAGTGCTGTCACAATGACTGTACTAGAAATCCCCCTTGTTTTCTACTTCGTCTGCAAATTGTAACGTTTCACGTTGATAGTAAAAGCCTACTGCTTCAATACCGCCCTCTACGATAAAACGTGTACTGCCTTTCTAAGAAAAACCTTGAGATACGCAAGCTGATTAATGACCTAAATTAATACTAGCATTAATTACACTACGTTACCATAAACGAACGGACAGATGGACTTAGGATAGAAAGAAGGGAGGGCTGATCGGAGGAACACATGCAACACTAAACACGCGTCGCGCGATACACAATTGCTGCCATCACGCGTGTAAGGCCACAAGCACTAGCTTTTTTTCAGATCGACAGTGATAAAAAACACTACCCATACCAGAGTTAGGTTTTAAAATCCTGAAAAACGCTTATTAGGAAATATGACATTATACTGGTTTACGTTTGAAAACATTACAGTACCCAGACACCACATCGTATTCGAAGTAAACATGAGGTAGAAGAAAGTGCATATTTTGAACGCAGCCACTTAGCTCCTTTAAATTTGTATATTTGGGTTCCTTAGGACTTGCTGACAAATAATATGTTAAACGTTACGCAAATAGTCTAGGAATTACCAAATTATAGCCAAAAGAAATAGTGAGGGATGTCAGACAACACCCAAATCAGAATCGCTCAGTGGCAGATTTTCACCCCACCATTGTACGGGAAATAGGCTGACATGTTACCTCCTATTTGATTGGCGGAAAATAAATGTAAGGCTAAACACGATTAGTCGGACTATAAATACTACTTCTTTGTTGTTAGGGGAAACGTGAGTAGGAGTACTTTTTTGAAAAGATGTGTAAACATGGCATGATTGGTTAGACCTGCCAATATAGTCAATTAGAGGCGTCAGGTCAACACCACATTTGCAAATAAACTTACTACAGAATCAGTGCGTTGAGCACCAGTGCATATTTTGCTAAATAAAAGCCTGGGACATCGGCAGATCGAAATTGTGCTATATTCATTGCCGGTCAACGTAATTCTGTGTTATTTCCATGAATTGTGGTAAGCTTGAAATATTTGACATCTTTTAATGAATATTGAATGTAAATTGATAATTTATGTCTGTATATATGTGTGGTTCAGTAGCGAACATGAGGTAAAGCCTATATAATGCTCCAGCCTGAACAGAAGGTGTCGGAGGAAAGTAAAACTACATGGAATTGCCAAACAGTACACTGCCACCTATATTATTGTCTAGAAAGAAATAATGCTGGAATTGCAGAGGCGTAGTAACCATTAGGGAGGAATATACTGGTGAAAATTGTTTCAGATGAAGATAGCAGTTGGCCTACCGCTCTGAACTCAGTGTTTGTTATGTATTGTGCTCAGTGTAGAAATAGAGTATAAATTAGTTCTGAAGTAGGAGGTACAACCTTCTTGTTTCAGGGACTGTGGTCCTAAAGCTATTGAGCAGTACCGGGTCAGAGCTTTGCTGAATCCAGAGGCGGACAGCATACTCCTTGGTCCATATAGCAAACAGTGAGGTGTCTCCAGAACACAGGGGAGCAATCGAGCAGAGGAGTCTTTTCCTGCCGCCATCACGAAAGTTAAGCCTATGTGGCCAGCGGAGCTCAACATTATGTAACCCCATCTTAAACTGACATTGTATAAAAATAAGAGGGGAAATTAATTGTTTTAATGAACGGAACTGAGAACATCTCCAATACTAGTTCCAACAGAAATAAACACTTGAAGTCATGATGACAAATACCAACATAGCTTGAAAAAACAACACCAGTATTACCTCATATTACCACTACACAACTGACACACATAGGATAAGATTAATAAAATATGTCACTACAAGGTTCATATTGATAAATTCTGTACATATAACTTGTAATTAAAATTGATTGTGATTCCTGGTTCACTTTGTATTTGAATCAGGACACATATATATTAATGAAAAGTACTTAATACATATTGATATTTGAAAATTTACCAGTGACTCATTTAAGATAGTCTTATAGAATGGTACATGTGTGTGAGTGTCACAGTGTTGTCACGTGTGGTGGAATAAATTAAATTGTTTATCTGTCTGTTGTTGTTGTGACTTACACTTCATCATATACATACCCTAGACATTCAACGTAGTCATCACTATATTCCACAATAATTCTGACTGAGGTATAAATATGTGGTAGCAAGTAAGGTCATCTATATTACACTACCCTTATTAGATACAGATACCTTCACAGCTGATCTCAGTCAGTACACTAAGTCCCCTATAAATATTTATAAAAATCCCACTTTACCACATATATTGGGGTCTCGCTCTCGGGATTTTGAATCATTCCCTATTTAAAATATTGGGGGTAATTCACTCCAGGGAATAATAAGAATTAAAAAGTATCCTTGGGTGAAAATAAATAACGTTGAGCTCTCAGTGCCTGTAGTGTCCTTAGATAATTATTGATAGATTGAATTGTTACATTTACATGTTAGACAATGGCCGACTTGGCAAAATTTCGATCTGCTGCTGTACAGACTGCGAAAGAGTTAGGAATGGACGGGCAAATTATGATTTCTTATGTCACTGCTGAATGTGACAAATATATTGAACGGGAAGAAAGAAGATTAGAATAAGAGGCCGAAAGAAAGTTAGAGGCTGAAAAGGAAATTAAGAGGTTGCAGATTGAGGCTGAGGCTAAGAGGTTGCAGATTGAGGCTGAGGCTAAGAGGTTGCAGATTGAGGCTGAGGCTAAGAGGTTGCAGATTGAGGCTGAAAAAGAGGCTAAAGCATTGGAGGCAGAAAGAGAAGACAAAAGATTAGCTGCAGAAAGGGAAGACAAGCGATTAGCTGCAGAAAGGGAAGCAGAAGATAAAAGATTACGAAGGGAACATGAGTTACGACTAAGGGAGTTTGAGTTTCAAGGCCATGCTCCTGAAAATGGTGCCAGTCCCTTTACCTCTGATGCCACTGCTAGCCAAGGAGCCTCAACCTCAGTTATGAATTTTCATTTAGATCATTTCGTTGAGAAAGACGATGATATTGAGAGCTATCTAAATAGATATGAACTATTAGCTACCACATATGGGTTAGAGAGAGAAAGGTGGAGCTTAAAGTTATCTCAAGGACTTCGTGGGGCAGCTTATGAAGTTTTTGCCAAAATGAGCAGAGGTGATCAGGAAAATTATGACATGCTAAAGCAGGCTCTTTTGTTAAGATATGAAAAGAACGCAGAATTTTATAGGAAAAAATTTAGGAATGCTAAACTACTGTCAGGTGAAACCTACCACCAGTTCTCTGCACGAATAGAGACATACTTGGAGAAATGGACTTCTCTGGGGAAAACCCAAGATCTTAAGGAAATGGTCCTTATAGAACAATTAAGAGAGTCCATGGCTCCAGACATGAGAAAGTTTCTCATGGAACAAGGTGCAGAGAGGCTGGGTGAGTTGCTAAATGTTGCTGAAAGGTATCAAGCGGCTCAGGCAGAAGTATCAGGTAATAAAAAGAAACAGGAGGATAATTTTAGGGCACCACAGAACTTTAATAAATTTGATCCAAGAGATCAAAACAAAGGTAAGCACCAATTTGATAGGCCACGGTATGACAATAAAAATAAAACCCCACAATTCGATGAAAGGAAATATGATGAAAGAAAATCTTTCAACCAAGGGAAAAGGTGGTGTAAAAATTGTCAGATGGACAATCATGACACTGACCGTTGCAGAAGGAAACCTGTGTATATGGCCACCCTTCAGGTCAGGTCGACCTCAAGACAGGAGTAGGATATTATGTTAGATACCACTCCAGAAGAGATGAGGAAGGCACAGGCTGGGGACAAGACCCTCAAGCCTTGTTTCAGGAAATTGTCAACTTGTCATACTATTCCAGGCAAGGGAGATTTTTACATGAAAAACAAGTTGATGTATAGGAAGACTGGAGCTAGATCCAAAGGTCAGGGACAGCTGGTACTTCCTAAAAGATATAGGGCAGAATTAATAAGGAGCCTACATGTGAAACCAGATGGGGACCATGAAAAAATAGGTACCATCATTCAAAAGGTGGCTCACAATTATTATTGGCCCAAGGCAAGATGGGACATTGAGAATTTTGTAGAAAGGTGTAGCATAGCACATGAGGGAACACCCACAAGTGGGAACATTGATCAGGACCTGGACACGCCATGGGGCAACCGTAGGCCTGACAATAGAAGGAAAAATAAATTTGATAAAGTGGACCAAATGGAATGGGAAGCCCCTTTTCACGGACAAGCTTCACTTAACTGTTTTACAATGGCCACTATGCGGAGAGTGCAAAAAGATGTCTTACCCCAGGATAAGCCGAAAATCCCTCAATCGGACTTAAACAAACTGGAGGAAGAGGATGTAGAGAGGAAATCTCTCATCAAGAATTTTAAGTGGGGAGACAGCCCCAAGAAAAGAATTGGTAGCGGTCGTTTTGTGACTGATAATTCTGGGAAGAAAAATCATCACTATAGAGCTTCCAGTGGAAGAGACCATACCGGTGCATGGACAAATAGGTCCACACAATTAAAGGTCCGTATGTAAGCGCTGTTAAGAACGTGGACTGATGAAAAAGCAGAGGAAAATATCACATCCTCATACCAATATGTGAATGAGCTGACCACTCGTTTAAAAACTGGCTGGAAACTTGCCAATGAAAATTTGAAACAAGCCAGGAAGAAACATGCAGCCTATTATAACAGGAAGGCGAAGGACAGAGATTTGGCTGTGGGAGAGAAGGTACTGCTTCTTCTCCCCGGGAGTCAGAATAAGTTACAAATTGGATACGCGTTGTGTAGCAGCATTAAGACAAGCAGTCATACTTGCGGCTGTTCAGTAACATAACCGAAAGATATTATTGGTTGTAGAGGTCTGAGGCAGATTTCATGAGTAGTGCCTACTCTGAATGGACCCAACTACATAAAACCATGATAGCACAACAGGAGAGTAAAGTCAAGTTGACTTACATTTATCTATGTGTATATAGAATAAAGGACTGACATAAGATGTCTGTTTTAAGAGGGGAGATGTGGTGAAATATTCTAATCCCCATATATAAATTAAAACGTAAATGTAAAGCCTAACAAATAACTTCAATAAAAGAAAAGAAGAATGGTAAAGAACAGTGCTGTCACAATGACTGTACTCGAAATCCCCCTTGTTTTCTACTTCGTCTGCAAATTGTAACGTTTCACGTTGATAGTAAAAGCCTACTGCTTCAATACCGCCCTCTACGATAAAACGTGTACTGCCTTTCTAAGAAAAACCTTGAGATACGCAAGCTGATTAATGACCTAAATTAATACTAGCATTAATTACACTACGTTACCATAAACGAACGGACAGATGGACTTAGGATAGAAAGAAGGGAGGGCTGATCGGAGGAACACATGCAACACTAAACACGCGTCGCGCGATACACAATTGCTGCCATCACGCGTGTAAGGCCACAAGCACTAGCTTTTTTTCAAATCGACAGTGATAAAAAACACTACCCATACCAGAGTTAGGTTTTAAAAGCCTGAAAAACGCTTATTAGGAATATATAGGACATTATACTGGTTTTCGTTTGAAAACATTACAGTACCCAGACACCACATCGTATTCGAAGTAAACAGGAGGTAGAAGAAAGTGCATATTTTGAACGCAGCCACTTAGCTCCTTTAAATTTGTATATTTGGGTTCCTTAGGACTTGCTGACAAAGAATATGTTAAACGTTACGCAAATAGTCTAGGAATTACCAAATTATAGCCAAAAGAAATAGTGAGGGATTTTTTGTGGTCAGAAACAACACCCAAATCAGAATCGCTCAGTGGCAGATTTTCACCCCACCATTGTACGGGAAATAGGCTGACATGTTACCTCCTATTTGATTGGCGGAAAATAAATGTAAGGCTAAACACGATTAGTCGGACTATAAATACTACTTCTTTGTTGTTAGGGGAAACGTGAGTAGGAGTACTTTTTTGAAAAGATGTGTAAACATGGCATGATTGGTTAGACCTGCCAATATAGTCAATATTAGAGGCGTCAGGTCAACACCACATTTGCAAATAAACTTACTACAGAATCAGTGCGTTGAGCACCAGTGCATATTTTGCTAAATAAAAGCCTGGGACATCGGCAGATCGAAATTGTGCTATATTCATTGCCGGTCAACGTAATTCTGTGTTATTTCCATGAATTGTGGTAAGCTTGAAATATTTGACATCTTTTAATGAAAATTGAATGTAAATTGATAATTTATGTCTGTATATATGTGTGGTTCAGTAGCGAACATGAGGTAAAGCCTATATATAGTGCTCCAACCTGAACAGAAGGTGTCGGAGGAAAGTAAAACTACATGGAATTGCCAAACAGTACACTGCCACCTATATTATTGTCTAGAAAGAAATAATGCTGGAATTGCAGAGGCGTAGTAACCATTAGGGAGGAATATACTGGTGAAAATTGTTTCAGATGAAGATAGCAGTTGGCCTACCGCTCTGAACTCTGTGTTTGTTATGTATTGTGCTCAGTGTAGAAATAGAGTATAAATTAGTTCTGAAGTAGGAGGTACAACCTTCTTGTTTCAGGGACTGTGGTCCTAAAGCTATTGAGCAGTACCGGGTCAGAGCTTTGCTGAATCCAGAGGCGGACAGCATACTCCTTGGTCCATATAGCAAACAGTGAGGTGTCTCCAGAACACAGGGGAGCAATCGAGCAGAGGAGTCTTTTCCTGCCGCCATCACGAAAATTAAGCCTATGTGGCCAGCGGAGCTCAACATTATGTAACCCCATCTTAAACTGACATTGTATAAAAATAAGAGGGGAAATTATTGTTTTAATGAACGGAACTGAGAACATCTCCAATACTAGTTCCAACACAAACAAACACTTGAAGTCATGATGACAAATACCAACATAGCTTGAAAAAACAACACCAGTATTACCTCATATTACCACTACACAACTGACACACATAGGATAAGAAGGTTAATAAAATATGTCACTACAAGATTCATATTGATAAATTCTGTACATATAACTTGTAATTAAAATTGATTGTGATTCCTGGTTCACTTTGTATTTGAATCAGGACACATATATATTAATGAAAAGTACTTTATACATATTGATATTTGAAAATTTACCAGTGACTCATTTAAGATATTCTCATAGAGTGTTATATGTATGTGAGTGTCACAGTGTTGTCAAGTGTGGTGGAATAAATTAAATTGTTTATCTGTCTGTTGTTGTTGTGACTTACACTTCATCATATACATACCCTAGACTTTCAACGTAGTCATCACTATATTCCAGAATAATTCTGACTGAGGTATACATATGTGGCAGCAAGTAAGGTTATCTGTAAAACACTACACCTATTAGATACAGATACCTTCACAGCTGATCTCAGTCAGTACACTAAGTCCCCTATAAATATTTATAACATCCCACTTTACCACATTCTATTTAGTTATTCTTCATCATTTGTTTTGTAAATTTTGTTCATACTAATCTTGCTATCCCTCAGTTTATTTTAGCTGTATATAACCTCGTAGCGTTACGAAATTGTGCTTAGTATAGTCGATCAGTGTGGGTAGAGCCAAGTAATTGTTCATTTTTTCTAAGAGAAAAAACGCATCTAGCTTGAACTTGCAATGGACAGTACTTACAATAGTAAATCGATATTATAGTCATAGGAGAGTCATAGAGACTATGTCTTTCTTCTTCGATCCTTAGCCGCCAAACCGTCAAAGCAGTCCAGTGGCCATCACGCCTAGTGGGCGTCCTTGTAGGGCAACAGTAACAAACTGATTCCACTTTGCTCGGTCGGTGGCCATCCTTCGTACAGTGCCCCAACTCTGGTTCATTCTTTGCATCTCAGCCTCCACAGTCCACCGCCAAGTTGTTTTTGGTCGGCCTCTCTTTCGCTTTCCTTCAGGGGTCCAAAGCATAGCTGTTCTTGTGATGGCATCGGGGTCTCTTCTGAGGACATGACCAACCCAGCTCCAGCGTCTGCCAGCTATGATGGTGTGCATGTCCTCTTGCTTGCTCCGAGTAAGCAGATCTTGGTTGGTGATGGTATTCGGCCAAAAGATTCGGTGAATTTTTTCTTAGGCATGTTGTGTGAAAAAGAGGACAATTTCGACATTTCCTTCTCTGTAACTCTCCAGCATTCCGCACCATAGAGAAGCACAGAAAGCACACAGCTCTGATATAATCTTAATTTTGTGCTTGTGCTGTATTGAGAGGACTTCCAGATGTTGTTTAGGCTAAAGAAGGCTGTTCTTGCCTTATTCATTCTGATGTTGATGTCTTTGCCTGCCCCGCCGTCTGGTGTTACTATGCTTCCTAGGTATGTGAAGGTATCTGTCTGTACCAGTTGCTGATTCCTTACTGATATGGGCTCAGGGTTTTGCTCACATTGAGCGTCATGACCTCTGACTTCTTTAAATTGATGTTCAAGCCCACCTGCTGGCTATACTTATTAAGTCTATCCGTTTTTTCCTGGATGTGTGGATGTGAATGTGTTAGTAGTGCGATGTCATCTGCATATTCCAGATCTTCCAATGTAGAAAATGTAGTCCATCTTATTCCTCTTGGACTGCCCTCTGTTGTCTGGCGCATCACCCAGTCTATGACTGTTAAAAATAGAGTGGTTTGATAATTGGCATCCCTGTCGTACTCCTGTCTTCACCTCAAAGGTTAGGT
Source organism: Oreohelix idahoensis (assembly GCA_024509875.1). NCBI lineage: Eukaryota > Metazoa > Mollusca > Gastropoda > Stylommatophora > Oreohelicidae > Oreohelix > Oreohelix idahoensis. Next base: position 346,999 of record JAMPIV010004726.1, read on the forward strand.
TGCTCTGCCCAACACTACACGTAAAGTTATCATAGAGGCTTTTTATGATTGACACTATGCAACTTGGAATTCCATAAGCCCTCAGTATTTTCCATAAACTGTCCCTATGTATGCTGTCCAAAGCCTTTTCAAAATCAACTAAATTAATGTACAGCTGTCTTTGCCATTCTGAGCACTGCCTATAATGTTCCTGAGAGTGAATATATGATCTACACATCTTCTGTTCTTTCTAAATCCTGCTTGTTCTTTCCTCAGTTTGTGGTCTACTGCTTTTGAAATCTCTGTATAATTATCCTGCCTAGTATTTTGCTGGGAACTGAGAGAAGAGTGATTCCTCTCCAATTATTGCAGTCTGCAAGATCTCCCTTCTTGGGCAATTTGACAATTATTCCTTTGTTCCACTCTGATGGTGTTGTCCCCGTTTTTCCAGAACTTGTGCAAATGAGTGTTTCTAATAGTTCTGCTGCTAGCTCACTCAGGGTCTGTCTTAAATAGCTCTGCATTTAAGCTAATCATGGCCAGAGAGCTTGTTATCCGCTTCTTTAACCCTTTTTGATAGCTGGTTTCTCTGAAGTGCTCTGCCCCATCTGTTTTCCTGTTCCCCTCTGCTGTCGTGATAAGATTTTCCTTGCTTATTCTCTTACTAATGTAATAATTTGTATTGCACCACGTTTTGCCGCTGATGAATTTAAAGTTTTATTTTGTAAACCTGTGCTTGTAAATTTAGAGCACGATGAAAGGAAAACTATATGCCTTGAACATTGTATAGAATTTGTTCATCAGAAGTACTTCCTTTTGTTTGGCTCGGTTTGGCGTGTAACTTCCTTTGTCAATATGAGGCTGTAGCTGGCCCACTTGGGCAGTGGGATCCGAAATAGTTATCCCCGCTTTTACCTGCATGGAGGAACTTCGCTTCTGTTTTTCTTCTTTATCATGTCCACAAGCTATGCACCAATGCTACAGTATATAGTACGTGGATGTGATACCTCTGTCTGTGAGGCTAATTACTTCATTCATTGACTCTTAAAATCATCCACCACACTTCCAGGGATCCACCTGTGGTGAAACGTGATTGAGAACTCAGCATTGCTTAGCACTAATGCTTGTAATGAAGTTGAAATTTTGAGGTCCCATATCGGCAGTCATATGTCTTTGGCTTTGACTGGTTGACTACTGCATTGCAGATGGATCTGTACTGTATGTTGGAACCGTCTATAGGCAGGGGTGCTCCTGAAATAACATGGCTATCTGTCCAGGACAGTTGATTGATTCCTTGGGAGGGAGCCAGAGAACCAGAGTTAGTATTTAGCTCTGCTAATAGTTGCTCAGAGCCCCTTTGGATTTGGCGGGGAATGCACAGTAAATGCCACGCGTATCTATATCCTATAGCTATGGGAACCAGATAAGTGACGATCCTTTAAATGTAGCAACAATTATTGCACTACTCAAAATCAATCAACTGCGTGAAATATAGATGTTATTTTAGGAGCAAAAAAAATAGAGATACCAACAACATTACAGTATAACAGTAGAAAGTCAGGAAAAGACATTGACTGATGATATGGACCAGAAATTCAACACCATTACAACAATATATAAGGAAAGCAGCAAATCATGCTTGGGATTCCAGGAAAGGAAGAAGCAAGACTGGATAACACCAGAAACATTAAACACCATAACGATGAGAAAGGAAATGAAAAGAAAGAAAACAGAAGCGAAGTCCCCCAGGTTAAAGCAACTATATAGCGAACAGTACAGTCAGCTGGACAAGGAAGTTAAACGCCAAACCCGAGCCAACAAAAGGAATTTCCTAGACGATCTTGCAAGACAGGCAGAAGTGGCAGCACTGAGAAATGAACAAAGCACAGTTTACAAAATAACTAAATTCATCAGCGGAAAACGTGGTGCAAACAATATTACATTAGTAAGAGATAAGCAAGGAAATCTTATCACGACAGCAGAGGGACAGGAAACAAGATGGGCAGAGCACTTCAGAGAAACTCTGAACAAGGAAGGAAATCATCACAGCAATCAAAGGGTTAAAGAACGGAACAGCTCCTGGCCATGATAGCTTAAATGCAGAGCTATTTAAGACAGACCCTGAGCTAGCAGCAGAACTATTAGAACCACTATTTGCACAAGTCTGGAAAACGGGGACAACACCATCAGAGTGGAACAAAGGAATAATTGTCAAATTGCCCAAGAAGGGAGATCTTGCAGACTGCAATAATTGGAGAGGAATCACTCTTCTCTCAGTTCCCAGCAAAATACTAGGCAGGATAATTATACAGAGAATTTCAAAAGCAGTAGACCACAAACTGAGGAAAGAACAAGCAGGATTTAGAAAGAACAGAAGATGTGTAGATCATATATTCACTCTCAGGAACATTATAGAGCAGTGCTCAGAATGGCAAAGACAGCTTTACATTAATTTCGTTAATTTTGAAAAGGCTTTTGACAGCATACATAGGGACAGTTTATGGAAAATACTGAGGGCTTATGGAATTCCAAGCTGCATAGTGTCAATCATAAAAAGCCTCTATGCCAACTTTACGTGTAGTGTTGGGCAGAGCAACATAACCTTTGAGGTGAAGATAGGAGTACGACAGGGATGCTCCTTATCAACAACTCTATTTTTAACAGTCATAGATTGGGTGATGCGACAGACAGCAGAGGGCAGTCCAAGAGGAATAAGATGGACTACATTTTCTACATAGGAAGATTTGGAATATGCAGATGACATTGCACTACTAGCACATTCACATCAACACATCCAGGAAAAAACGGATAGACTTAATAAGTTTAGCCAGCAGGTGGGCTTCAGCATCAATTTAAAGAAGTCAGAGGTCATGACGCTCAATGTGAGCAACCCTGAGCCCATATCAGTAAGGAATCAGCAACTGGTACAGACAGACACCTTCACATACCTAGGAAGCATAGTAACACCAGACGGCGGGGCAGGCAAAGACATCAACATCAGAATGAATAAGGCAAGAACAACCTTCTTTAGTCTAAACAACATCTGGAAGTCCTCCCAATACAGCATAAGCACAAAATTAAGATTATATCAGAGCTGTGTGCTTTCTGTGCTTCTCTATGGTGCGGAATGCTGGAGAGTTACAGAGAAGGAAATGTCGAAATTGTCCTCTTTTCACACAACATGCCTAAAAAAAATTCACCGAATCTTTTGGCCGAATACCATCACCAACCAAGATCTGCTTACTCGGAGCAAGCAAGAGGACATGCACACCATCATAGCTGGCAGACGCTGGAGCTGGGGTTGGCCATGTCCTCAGAAGAGACCCCGATGCCATCACAAGAATAGCTATGCTTTGGACCCCTGAAGGAAAACGAAAGAGAGGCCGACCAAAAACAACCTGGCGGAGGACTGTGGAGGCTGAGATGCAAAGAATGAACCAGAGTTGGGGCACGGTACGAAGGATGGCCGCCGACCGAGCAAAGCGGAATCAATTTGTTGTTGCCCTACAAGACGCCACTAGGCGTGATGGCTACTGACTGCTTTGACGGTTGGCGGCTAAGGATCAAAGAAGTAGACAGAGCCAACCGAAGAAAATACTATTGAAAAACCCAAGGCAGAAATGTGTGAATTGTAGAAAAATGAAAATAAATTGGCTCTACCACACTTATGACAATACAAGCACAATTTCGTAACATACGAGGTATATTACATCTAATAACTGAGGGATAGCAAGATTAGATGAACAAATTTACAAACAATGATGAAGAATAAGCTAAATAGAATGTGGTAACGTGGGATTTTTATAAATATTTATAGGGGACTTAGTGTACTGACTGAGATCAGCTGTGAAGGTATCTGTATCTAATAAGGGTAGTGTAATATAGATGACCTTACTTGCTACCACATATTTATACCTCAGTCAGAATTATTGTGGAATATAGTGATGACTACGTTGAATGTCTAGGGTATGTATATGATGAAGTGTAAGTCACAACAACAACAGACAGATAAACAATTTAATTTATTCCACCACACGTGACAACACTGTGACACTCACACACATGTACCATTCTATAAGACTATCTTAAATGAGTCACTGGTAAATTTTCAAATATCAATATGTATTAAGTACTTTTCATTAATATATATGTGTCCTGATTCAAATACAAAGTGAACCAGGAATCACAATCAATTTTAATTACAAGTTATATGTACAGAATTTATCAATATGAACCTTGTAGTGACATATTTTATTAATCTTATCCTATGTGTGTCAGTTGTGTAGTGGTAATATGAGGTAATACTGCGTGGTGTGTTTTTTTCAAGCTATGTTGGTATTTGTCATCATGACTTCAAGTGTTTATTTCTGTTGGAACTAGTATTGGAGATGTTCTCAGTTCCGTTCATTAAAACAATTAATTTCCCCTCTTATTTTTATACAATGTCAGTTTAAGATGGGGTTACATAATGTTGAGCTCCGCTGGCCACATAGGCTTAACTTTCGTGATGGCGGCAGGAAAAGACTCCTCTGCTCGATTGCTCCCCTGTGTTCTGGAGACACCTCACTGTTTGCTAGATGGACCAAGGAGTATGCTGTCCGCCTCTGGATTCAGCAAAGCTCTGACCAGGTACTGCTAAATAGCTTTAGGACCACAGTCCCTGAAACAAGAAGGTTGTACCTCCTACTTCAGAACTAATTTATACTCTATTTCTACACTGAGCACAATACATAACAAACACTGAGTTCAGAGCGGTAGGCCAACTGCTATCTTCATCTGAAACAATTTTCACCAGTATATTCCTCCCTAATGGTTACTACGCCTCTGCAATTCCAGCATTATTTCTTTCTAGTCAATAATATAGGTGGCAGTGTACTGTTTGGCAATTCCATGTAGTTTTACTTTCCTCCGACACCTTCTGTTCAGGCTGGAGCATTATATAGGCTTTACCTCATGTTCGCTACTGAACCACACATATATATACAGACATAAATTATCAATTTACATTCAATTTTCATTAAAAGATGTCAAATATTTCAAGCTTACCACAATTCATGGAAATAACACAGAATTACGTTGACCGGCAATGAATATAGCACAATTTCGATCTGCCGATGTCCCAGGCTTTTATTTAGCAAAATATGCACTGGTGCTCAACGCACTGATTCTGTAGTAAGTTTATTTGCAAATGTGGTGTTGACCTGACGCCTCTAATTGACTATATTGGCAGGTCTAACCAATCATGCCATGTTTACACATCTTTATCAAAAAAGTACTCCTACTCACGTTTCCCCTAACAACGAAGAAGTAGTATTTATAGTCCGACTAATCGTGTTTAGCCTTACATTTATTTTCCGCCAATCAAATAGGAGGTAACATGTCAGCCTATTTCCCGTACAATGGTGGGGTGAAAATCTGCCACTGAGCGATTCTGATTTTGGTGTTGTCTGACATCCCTCACTATTTCTTTTGGCTATAATTTGGTAATTCCTAGACTATTTGCGTAACGTTTAACATATTCTTTGTCAGCAAGTCCTAAGGAACCCAAATATACAAATCTAAATGAGCTAAGTGGCTGCGTTCAAAATATGCAATTTCTTCTACCTCCTGTTTCGAAGATGTGCTGTCTGGGTACTGTAATGTTTGCAAACGTAAACCATATAAATGTCATATTTCCTAATAAGCGTTTTTTTCAGGATTTTAAAACCTAACTCTGGTATGGGTAGTGTTTTTTATCACTGTCGATTTGAAAAAAAGCTAGTGCTTGTGGCCTTACACGCGTTTGATGGCAGCAATTGTGTATCGCGCGACGCGTGTTTTAGTGTTGCATGTTTGTTCCTCCGATCAGCCCTCCCTTCTTTCTATCCTAAGTCCATCTGTCCGTCTTTCGTTTATGGTAACGTAGTGTAATTAATGCTAGTATTAATTTTAGGTCATTAATCACTTGCGTATCTCAAGGTTTTTCTTAAAAGGCAGTACAACGATGTTTTTATCGTAGAGGCGGTATTGAAGCAGTAGGCTTTTACTAATCAACGTGAAACGTTACAATTTGCAGACGAAGTAGAAAACAAGGGGGATTTCGAGTACAGTCAATTGTGACAGCACTGTTTCTTTACCATTCTTCTTTTTCTTTTATTAAATTTATTTGTTAGGCTTTACATTTAACGTTTTAATTTTATATATGGGGATTAGAATATTATTCACCACATCTCTCCCCTCTTAAAAAAACAGACATCACTATCTATTGTCAGTCCTTTATTCTATATACACATAGATAAATGTAAGTCAACTTGACTTTACTCTCCCTGTTTGTGCTATCATGATTTTTAATGTAGTTGGGTCCATTCAGAGTAGGCACTCAACTCATGAAATCTGCCTCAGACCTCTACAACCAATAATATCTTTCGGTTATGTTACTGAACAGCCGCAAGTATGACTGCTTGTCTTAATGCTGCTAACACAACGCGTATTCACCATTTTCTCTTCTCTGAGTCTGCGCAATGACATGTCCAGAGAACAACTTATATTTTCCTCAAAATGTACGTTTATGAGGAAGATAACATATACCAAGGTGATAGCAGAGTTTTTTCGTTAAATCCAGGGGAGAAGAAGCAGTACCTTCTCTCCCACAGCCAAATCTCTGTCCTTCGCCTTCCTGTTATAATAGGCAGCATGTTTCTTCCTGGCTTGTTTCAAATTTTCATTGGCAAGTTTCCAGCCAGTTTTTAAACGAGTGGTCAGATCATTCACATATTGGTATGAGGATGTAATATTTTCCTCTGCTTTTTCATCAGTCCACGTTCTTAACAGCGCTTACATACGGACCTTTAATTGTGTGGACCTATTTGTCCATGCACCGGTATGGTCTCTTCCACTGGAAGCTCTATAGTGATGATTTTTCTTCCCAGAATTATCAGTCACAAAACGACCGCTACCAATTCTTTTCTTGGGGCTGTCTCCCCACTTAAAATTCTTGATGAGAGATTTCCTCTCTACATCCTCTTCCTCCAGTTTGTTTAAGTCCGATTGAGGGATTTTCGGCTTATCCTGGGGTAAGACATCTTTTTGCACTCTCCGCATAGTGGCCATTGTAAAACAGTTAAGTGAAGCTTGTCCGTGAAAAGGGGCTTCCCATTCCATTTGGTCCACTTTATCAAATTTATTTTTCCTTCTATTGTCAGGCCTACGGTTGCCCCATGGCGTGTCCAGGTCCTGATCAATGTTCCCACTTGTGGGTGTTCCCTCATGTGCTATGCTACACCTTTCTACAAAATTCTCAATGTCCCATCTTGCCTTGGGCCAATAATAATTGTGAGCCACCTTTTGAATGATGGTACCTATTTTTTCATGGTCCCCATCTGGTTTCACATGTAGGCTCCTTATTAATTCTGCCCTATATCTTTTAGGAAGTACCAGCTGTCCCTGACCTTTGGATCTAGCTCCAGTCTTCCTATACATCAACTTGTTTTTCATGTAAAAATCTCCCTTGCCTGGAATAGTATGACAAGTTGACAATTTCCTGAAACAAGGCTTGAGTGTTTTATCCCCAGCCTGTGCCTTCCTCATCTCTTCTGGAGTGGTATCTAACATAATATCCTACTCCTGTCTTGAGGTCGACCTGACCTGAAGGGTTGCCATATACACAGGTTTCCTTCTGCAACGGTCAGTGTCATGATTGTCCATCTGACAATTTTTACACCACCTTTTCCCTTGGTTGAAAGATTTTCTTTCATCATATTTCCTTTCATCGAATTGTGGGGTTTTATTTTTATTGTCATACCGTGGCCTATCAAATTGGTGCTTACCTTTGTTTTGATCTCTTGGATCAAATTTATTAAAGTTCTGTGGTGCCCTAAAATTATCCTCCTGTTTCTTTTTATTACCTGATACTTCTGCCTGAGCCGCTTGATACCTTTCAGCAACATTTAGCAACTCACCCAGCCTCTCTGCACCTTGTTCCATGAGAAACTTTCTCATGTCTGGAGCCATGGACTCTCTTAATTGTTCTATAAGGACCATTTCCTTAAGATCTTGGGTTTTCCCCAGAGAAGTCCATTTCTCCAAGTATGTCTCTATTCGTGCAGAGAACTGGTGGTAGGTTTCACCTGACAGTAGTTTAGCATTCCTAAATTTTTTCCTATAAAATTCTGCGTTCTTTTCATATCTTAACAAAAGAGCCTGCTTTAGCATGTCATAATTTTCCTGATCACCTCTGCTCATTTTGGCAAAAACTTCATAAGCTGCCCCACGAAGTCCTTGAGATAACTTTAAGCTCCACCTTTCTCTCTCTAACCCATATGTGGTAGCTAATAGTTCATATCTATTTAGATAGCTCTCAATATCATCGTCTTTCTCAACGAAATGATCTAAATGAAAATTCATAACTGAGGTTGAGGCTCCTTGGCTAGCAGTGGCATCAGAGGTAAAGGGACTGGCACCATTTTCAGGAGCATGGCCTTGAAACTCAAACTCCCTTAGTCGTAACTCATGTTCCCTTCGTAATCTTTTATCTTCTGCTTCCCTTTCTGCAGCTAATCGCTTGTCTTCCCTTTCTGCAGCTAATCTTTTGTCTTCTCTTTCTGCCTCCAATGCTTTAGCCTCTTTTTCAGCCTCAATCTGCAACCTCTTAGCCTCAGCCTCAATCTGCAACCTCTTAGCCTCAGCCTCAATCTGCAACCTCTTAGCCTCAGCCTCAATCTGCAACCTCTTAATTTCCTTTTCAGCCTCTAACTTTCTTTCGGCCTCTTATTCTAATCTTCTTTCTTCCCGTTCAATATATTTGTCACATTCAGCAGTGACATAAGAAATCATAATTTGCCCGTCCATTCCTAACTCTTTCGCAGTCTGTACAGCAGCAGATCGAAATTTTGCCAAGTCGGCCATTGTCTAACATGTAAATGTAACAATTCAATCTATCAATAATTATCTAAGGACACTACAGGCACTGAGAGCTCAACGTTATTTATTTTCACCCAAGGATACTTTTTAATTCTTATTATTCCCTGGAGTGAATTACCCCCAATATTTTTAATAGGGAAAGATTCAAAATCCCGAGAGCGAGACCCCAATATATGTGGTAAAGTGGGATGTTATAAATATTTATAGGGGACTTAGTGTACTGACTGAGATCAGCTGTGAAGGTATCTGTATCTAATAAGGGTAGTGTAATATAGATGACCTTACTTGCTACCACATATTTATACCTCAGTCAGAATTATTGTGGAATATAGTGATGACTACGTTGAATGTCTAGGGTATGTATATGATGAAGTGTAAGTCACAACAACAACAGACAGATAAACAATTTAATTTATTCCACCACACGTGACAACACTGTGACACTCACACACATTTAACATTCTATAAGACTATCTTAAATGAGTCACTGGTAAATTTTCAAATATCAATATGTATTAAGTACTTTTCATTAATATATATGTGTCCTGATTCAAATACAAAGTGAACCAGGAATCACAATCAATTTTAATTACAAGTTATATGTACAGAATTTATCAATATGAATCTTGTAGTGACATATTTTATTAATCTTATCCTATGTGTGTCAGTTGTGTAGTAGTAATATGAGGTAATACTGGTGTTGTTGTTTTTTTCAAGCTATGTTGGTATTTGTCATCATGACTTCAAGTGTTTATTTCTGTTGGAACTAGTATTGGAGATGTTCTCAGTTCCGTTCATTAAAACAATTAATTTCCCCTCTTATTTTTATACAATGTCAGTTTAAGATGGGGTTACATAATGTTGAGCTCCGCTGGCCACATAGGCTTAACTTTCGTGATGGCGGCAGGAAAAGACTCCTCTGCTCGATTGCTCCCCTGTGTTCTGGAGACACCTCACTGTTTGCTATATGGACCAAGGAGTATGCTGTCCGCCTCTGGATTCAGCAAAGCTCTGACCCGGTACTGCTCAATAGCTTTAGGACCACAGTCCCTGAAACAAGAAGGTTGTACCTCCTACTTCAGAACTAATTTATACTCTATTTCTACACTGAGCACAATACATAACAAACACTGAGTTCAGAGCGGTAGGCCAACTGCTATCTTCATCTGAAACAATTTTCACCAGTATATTCCTCCCTAATGGTTACTACGCCTCTGCAATTCCAGCATTATTTCTTTCTAGACAATAATATAGGTGGCAGTGTACTGTTTGGCAATTCCATGTAGTTTTACTTTCCTCCGACACCTTCTGTTCAGGCTGGAGCATTATATAGGCTTTACCTCATGTTCGCTACTGAACCACACATATATACAGACATAAATTATCAATTTACATTCAATATTCATTAAAAGATGTCAAATATTTCAAGCTTACCACAATTCATGGAAATAACACAGAATTACGTTGACCGGCAATGAATATAGCACAATTTCGATCTGCCGATGTCCCAGGCTTTTATTTAGCAAAATATGCACTGGTGCTCAACGCACTGATTCTGTAGTAAGTTTATTTGCAAATGTGGTGTTGACCTGACGCCTCTAATTGACTATATTGGCAGGTCTAACCAATCATGCCATGTTTACACAGCTTTTCAAAAAAGTACTCCTACTCACGTTTCCCCTAACAACAAAGAAGTAGTATTTATAGTCCGACTAATCGTGTTTAGCCTTACATTTATTTTCCGCCAATCAAATAGGAGGTAACATGTCAGCCTATTTCCCGTACAATGGTGGGGTGAAAATCTGCCACTGAGTAAGTGTCTGCGTTCAAACTCTTCAGTTTCTGCTACCTCATGTTTACTTCGAATACGATGTGGTGTCTGGGTACTGTAATGTTTTCAAACGTAAACCAGTATAATGTCATATTTCCTAATAAGCGTTTTTCAGGATTTTAAAACCTAACTCTGGTATGGGTAGTGTTTTTTATCACTGTCGATTTGAAAAAAAGCTAGTGCTTGTGGCCTTACACGCGTGATGGCAGCAATTGTGTATCGCGCGACGCGTGTTTAGTGTTGCATGTGTTCCTCCGATCAGCCCTCCCTTCTTTCTATCCTAAGTCCATCTGTCCGTTCGTTTATGGTAACGTAGTGTAATTAATGCTAGTATTAATTTAGGTCATTAATCAGCTTGCGTATCTCAAGGTTTTTCTTAGAAAGGCAGTACACGTTTTATCGTAGAGGGCGGTATTGAAGCAGTAGGCTTTTACTATCAACGTGAAACGTTACAATTTGCAGACGAAGTAGAAAACAAGGGGGATTTCTAGTACAGTCATTGTGACAGCACTGTGCTTTACCATTCTTCTTTCCTTTTATTGAAGTTATTTGTTAGGCTTTACATTTACCTGATAATTTATATATGTGGATTAGAATATTTCACGACATAGAATACAATAAACTTGACAACAAATACAAAATTACAAAATTACAGGCCCTTCACAACTAGACAAATAATGAATCTGGTTAATTCACTCAAGGCAGTAACACATAGCTATGTTCGCCGGCCCCTTAAGTTGAAAAAATCAGATGCAAAAACTAAACAAAGCCTACGAATTCACGACCGTCAATGAGGTATAATGAATTCATAGGTCCCACCAACCAACCCGCCTAATACACAAACATGTACCGTAGATACAGAAATACATATAACATGTAAAAGAAAGAACTCTTTCAAAAGAGATTCTTCACGCCTCACACTGCATGAATCATGTAGTGGTTTTTGATGGTATTGTTATGATGGTGATATTACTAAGTGTGATGTATGAGGTCAGCTGTGAAGGCTCCTGAGATAAAATGTAGCTGTGAATTTTCTCAAGAATGTGGCCTTACGTTAAAATCTAGGGTACTGAATGTAATGTGTTGTATTGACATATACAAACACACACACACAGATATTAAATAATATAATATTATCAATAAAATTTAGAACACAATGAACTAATTCAGCTGGTGAAATTTTAGAAAGTAAATCTTTTTTAAATTTATTTGTTCTGAACCAAGGTTTTATTTTTGGGTCAGAACAATGAAAAGATTTTGAATTTTATGAGTTGAAATGGCATGAATAATGCATGATAACTAAAAGGTGTGGTACGTATACAATTTTCACGATTAGTTAATATTTTCTAACAGTCATAATTTTATTTTCCCGGGAGAACGATGAATAGAATGTCTGTTTGGGGTGTGCTCATCCCTCTCTGTCTATGCCTACCCAAACATTGTCCATTAATGATGGAAGGAAATGGGATGTTTTAGTAGTAATTCACTTTGGGTGCTATGTCTATGAAGTTGGTGTAAATCCAGCAGACCAGCCTGCTTACGTAACTTTGAAAGAGTAGTTCTGGTGCTGGAATCTGGTGGCCCCACCTCTCCGTGCTGGGGGGCAATATATCGGGTGGCCCCACCTCTCCGTGCGAGGGGGCAATACGAGGCTATACTGCCGAGATTCGACCACTGCAACGGTTCCTCACTGTTCAATTATGTACCCAGCATTTAACACCACCTTTTGGGTGTCAACATAAAAACCCACAGCTCTGAAATTAAAGATTGGGGTTATTTAGGTTCAGAACCCTTAACTAAGGAGCACACTTCCACCACGTATCTAATTTACTAAATAAACACCACTTCAGTCCAGGGTCCAGATCTTCTCTGACCATTACATCCACATCTTACCCAATGTGGTTTTTTTCACCATAGGATTATGGGTTCTCCCAGACACTAACATTATTCCGGACTATTTGTTTTAATTGCCTTCTTGCCATAGGATAGGACTACGGTGTTATGTTTCCTTCCACTGATCTAAACAATAAATGATGCTGTCCATTCCATAATCCTTGCTGAGAGTTTAGTTTATATATAATGTTTGTCCCCCAGACCCATGGAAACTATCGGCGGGAGGGTTTCCCTAGAGCAAATCCCATTAAACGAAAAAAAACTTCCTCTCATTTTGTTGTTGTAAGGCTTAGATTATTCAGTCATACGTTGGCCATGTTTCAAATTTACATCTCACGAAAACATTTTTTATACAATATTTAAAATATTACAAAGAAATAATTTCAATCTTACTCAGATTACTGAATAAAAGAACACAGAAATGGCCTAGACAAAACTCAGCTCGAGCTGCTGGCTATAGTATGGCGTCCCCCTGAACTTATTTCAATTTACTTCATTGGAAATCACCACACTTAAAATTTTACTGTGTCTATCACTGGACAACGAATTGAGGAATGGCAAAAAAGCGCGTCTCCGGCGCTTGATAATTAATGATTGTCTGTGGCCAATCAATGCCTTGTGTTTTTTTTTCAAATTCACAATTTTCCTACACTAACGTCATTTCAGTCATGCTTGTTCAGTCAAGTAATGGATTTTTTATGCTGTTAGGTTCACGTTCACGTCTCTACTTGCGTTTTTTTCACAAAATAAACGTTACCTTGGGTTTTTGAACCACCTATCCGTCCCTCTACAAATCTTGTCTTTTAAAGTTATTTTTAGCCACACTCCACCAATACCCCCACCTCTTTCATTCTAACTAATTTGACACTTGAGGTTCTCAGGTCCGCGGTTTTATGTGCAAATTAGTGACATGTATGATTCAATGCAGTCTTTCGCTTGATGGACACCAGTTCTTTATTTTTGTCAATTGTCTTCCATTATGTCTATCTAATGTCCTTCATTATTTATCTAATCGGTCGTCCTGTAATAATTAAAAGCATATTATTTCACTGCTCAAAATGGGCCATCCGCCAGCAAATTTTTTATATTCCTAACATTAGTAATTAAGAAAACGTTACTTTTTTAATTTTGGAAATATTTCAAGCATCTGCGTTTAATGCTTTATGTGCCGCTGAATTCAAATAAAAGGCTTGGTATCGACTAAGCGACTCCCTTTTCCGTACCCGTGTCAATTTGGGACGAGAATTTTTCCTCCCTCCTCCACCCTCAGCA